>CAEGAD010055684.1:0-142553 GCA_903067055.1 Poeciliopsis paucimaculata
AAAAAAATTAATTAAAACCCCAAAACACACGTAATTGGAAACGCAAAACAAATAAAAAAATTTTTATTTTCATTTTAAAATTTATTTTTTTTTTTTTTTTTTTTTTTTTTTTTTACAAAACTCTGTCCTTCATAATAAAAAAAAAACAGACAAACAAAAAACAACTTAGAAATCGTTCCAGACACCAGGGCTCCACTTTTATTTTATTGGACTCTAACAAATGCTCCTCCACTGAACAGTCATATTGCTTGCATATGTTGTTTCCCTCAGATAAGTGCATCATTAGGAAAATTCATTTCATGCTCAATTTCAGGACTTTGTAATCAGGTTAATGGAAAGCAGTCATCCTACATGAGTCAGGCCTGGAGTTCCCGTCAGGAATCATCACGATTTTACTCAACCTTTTCTTCTCTCTGTAGATCCTGCTGGTAGATTGGGATGGGTTTTGCCTGTATTTACATTTTTATTAGTATTTTTTCCCCTCCTGCCCCCAATGTGAATTTGAAGTCAAGGAAACGCACGTGACGCATGTTGAATGAGTTACGGCTCTCTTTAATCCTCAAAACGGCTGCGACGTTTCCGCCTCCTTATCGGTTTCCCTCTGCAGATTTAGCCTCTGCTTCTGGCTCATATTTTTTGGTTCGCTTTGATTCGAGCGAGTGTGTGGTCCGGAGCGAGCAGCGGGGACTTCTAATCCTGCTGTAGTACGTGATGGACGCACACACTTCCACCCCGGGCCGTTTCTTCCCAGGCCGGCGGACACAGGCCAACTGTTCTGCGGCCAGGATGGAGCATTAGTGACAGAGAACGCTGTTAATCAGATTTAGAGTCATATCCGAAGAGGAAGAACATGTCTCTTATCCCGGCATCAGCTTTGGATTTATATTTTTTCTCACCACTTCAAAAGACGCCAAGGATGTTATCCAGATCATTAATCCTGTCTTCGGTCTCGAGCACTGATTTGTTTTCAGAGTGGCCTAGCAGCGCGGCGACGCAAGTCGGGATTCTTTGCCTTACTTTGGATCAAAATGAAACTGGCTCAGAAATTGTTTACAACAATAGATTAGATTGTAAATGTGGCCAAAATAGAGTTTTTCTTGGTCATAACAGAGGAAGCAAAGGGAAATTTCTAAAGTAATTTGGAACCAACTGGGAAAATTGACAGGGTAAATTAAAAATGAAGAAAAAACTCCACCGATGGTTGGACAAATAGATAGTTCCTAAGGAAGTAACAGATAACTTTTAATAATCTCCTTATCGACTCTGTGTAATTCATCACGTATGGTTTTCCAGCCAACAACAAACCTAAATATTGTACCAAAAAAAAGTCACATATTGTCACAGAATTTTAACTTTTAAAACTAAAAGAAACAAACATAAGATCACTCAACTCATTCACAACAAATGAAGTATTTGGTTTCCAGTAACAAAAAAATCCTCTGTAGTTCAAATTCTCAGATCAGCGTTCCCTAAGCTGACTTTCACAGCTTAGGGAACGTTGATCTGAAAAAGTGGAGAACCTTTATTCGTTTGAAATCACAGGCCTGTCAATACGCTGCCAGAAACGTCTAAATTTGCAGAGAACGTCATAACTCAACAAATAATCACCTATTTGAACACGCACTCAGCTTCTTTTCACGCAATCTGGTTTCAAGGTTCTATAGAAAATGGCAAATGCTCCCTCAAAGGAAAATGTTAAAATATCTGCTGGACAGAGATGTTGTGGTTGGTGCTTTATTTCTTGATCTCAAGAAGGGATTTGAAGCAATTAACCATGAAATATTATTGACCAAGCTAAGTGGATTTCATTTTTCACCTTAAAACACATCGACTTCTGTTCATGTAATCGATATGAGACAGTCAGAATCAATTTGTCCGGAGGTGTCCCGCAGGGATCTACTCTCGGGTCATGACTGTTTTTCTCTTTACATAAATGACCTTTCAAACATCCAGCATTCAAATGTATGCAGACGACTCATTAATATACATGTACGATAAAAATATAAACTCAACTGCTAGAAACTATATTTAATTGACATTAACATTTAATTAACATTCAACCAATGTTGAATGAATGCCGCTGAAACCTCAGTGTGGCCAAAATAGTTGTTCTGCTCTAGAACAAACAGATCCAGTGTGGAACCTCAAGTTCCTGGAGCAAGAGAAAGAATACGAGCTGTAACAAAGTAAAAAAAAAAAAAACAACCTCTGGCAGATTCTAAATTAACTTTTAAGTCCCAGATGAAAAGGGTATTTTGAGTCAAATTCAACATTTCAAATGTACTTTCATAACGTCACACTTATATGTAAATACAGGCCAGTGAATATATACATAAAACACTATGGTCATGTCACATATCAGCTACTGTTTAGCATTAAATAGAGCTCACAGCCTTATCAGACCTATTCAAAATACATATTAAAAAGCTATTGATAGTCAGATATGCCAAGGTGAATATTAGGTTGTTTTTTTTGTATTTTTGTGAGCTTGTCCTATTACTTCAGTTTCTGCTATTCTCTTGTCTGAAATTCTTTTTTAGATGTTTGAATATCTTATTTGGCAGTTTTTTTCTTTTTATTGGTATATTATCTAGTGTCTGATTAATGGACTTGTAGCTCGTCTTTTCCATGTATCCTGTACATTCTGTTCTACAGCGAAAACGCTGCTTTCGGTAACTTGTAAACTTGAAGACGGAGCGCCAGAAACCTGCAGGTGTTTACACTTTATGTACAACATTAAAGCAGCAAGTGTCTCGGTATTCACGTTACAGAGTTTCTGATAACTCCACTAATTAATGGATGCGAAGGAAAACCCTCGGTTCAACGTCAGCCCAGACCGCGGAGGACAAACTTTCATTGGTTTGTTGTTCCTCAGCGGTGGGCTTGTAATTTAAAGAGTCCTATAAACAGTTGGAGATTATTGACAAAAGGAAGCATTTAATGGACGTGTAGAAGAATGTGTGTTGTTGTTGCGCCGCTTGTTGTTGCTGTCTCACGACGATAATAAGCCCGTCGCACAATAGCGGAGATCTTGGCGCCCGGTTCCAACTTTCTACAAACAGACGCACAGTTACTGAATTTGAGCGGTCTGTAACCTGTCTGAGAATAGAAACATTTCTTCCCGGCAACTGTCAAGTCAGGGAGAGGCCAGCAATTTTGTATTTTTTTTAGCATAATGATGACAGCTGTTTTGTTCTGCTTCAGAGTCATGCAGAGAAGAAAGCGGGCTAATTAAACCATGTTTTTCTCCACACTTTTTCCACATTTTATTATTGTGGACGCTTGTTGTTGTTAGAAAGTTGATTACAATAATTTTCCCCTCACAGTTTGTGGAAAGAATTTGTGGGAAATTTCTTGTAGACAGAGGCCTGTCAGGATGACAGATTTTGCTGGATGACAAATTGCCCCAGAAGTTATCGCGATAAACGATAATATTGTTATTTTGAGACCGTCTTCAAGTGATACAAATGGTAATGGCATAATAATGCAAGGACACACTCTTAAATACCAAATTCAATTCTAACAAACATTTAACATTTAAGACATATTAAAGACACAAAATGAACAACAGAAATAACAAATAAAATTAATTTTGAAGTCTCTGTAAACAAAATAGTCCTGAAAAAAAGTTCCGGTTGAGACCGGAGCGCCAGACTGAAGACTTTTATCATCTAGTTTTTGGTAGAGAGAGAGAAATACGATAAATCATGCAAACAGAAATTATTGAGCTCATTTTAATTTATCAGGCGATTGATCGATTTACTGTTCATTGTGACAGGCCTATTAGAATATTTAACAAAATGAAGAAAAAAAAAAATCCCCCAAAAAATAAAAATAAAATTCATTGGCCTTAACTAACAACTTTTTGGGGCAATCTGGCTGCAATCACATCGTCTTCTTAAATCTCTACTAGCTCAACACATGATTTTCTCCCATCCTTCTCTGCTGACCGTTTCAGACTCAGGTAGGCTGGATCTACAGCGCCCCCTAGGGAGCCATTGTTTACGATTCCAGAGATTTTCACTTAGATTTAAGTCCAGGACCAGGTCCAAGGTTCTTTGCTTTATTGCTGCGGGTAAATTTAGTGCCGTCCACATGAAATGGCTGATGATAAACACCAACTATAAAGTCTTAAAAAAAGGCAAATATATAAAAAAGTACAATTAAAATACACATATACTTTTACACTCCAGTTTCTTCATCCTATTTAAAGAGTTTTGTATTTTTTTACCCGTGACTCTTTACTTTATCTGCCAACATTGCTAGCGTGTCGACAGGAAGTGGTTACGGAGTCCCAGTGAATAAAAAAATGACCCCTGACCTCAGACTTCCTGTGTGTTCACATACTGACCATAATGGTGTCATTGCGCTTCCAACTGTTTCACCAAAGAGACTCTTTAACACACCTTTATTCTCACTGTTACTGGTGTATAAAAAGAACCTATAACACATAAACAAAGAATGCTTAGCCTGGTGGGGCAGCAAGTAAAGCCTGGTGGCCCGCCAGGCTTTTAATACACTCACGGAAACAACGCTATCCATCTGACTGGCCTAGTCAAAGTCCAGACCTAACTCCAGTTGAGAATCTGTGTCCATACAAGATCTTACAGCTGAAAATGCTCTGAAAGGTGGTTGTAGAAAGAATCTGAACGTGTGAAAAAGAGCAAGACGTCCTAATATTTTTCTTACTGAATCATAACCATGTGGCCTAATGTTCGTCCGCACTGCCCCGTGTTTCTGGGACGTACATCAGCACACATGCTACATAACAGCCTTTTATTTAGGCACCACCTGATAGGTGTGATAAATCTAAAATTGGGATCAGTGGTTTATTATGTGTTTATATGATTGTTTTATTACTCAAACTCCGTCCAGAAGTGGAATATACTCCAAACTAATAAAGAAAGTTGGAGGGTGTGAGATTTAGATCCTCTGTTGAAGGTTGCAGATTTGCTTACTGCCTGGCTAAAATAGCTCGTTTTTCTTACCCTTAGACCTTTACGGAGGCATATAAAAATTATTATTTTTATAATGATATTTGCTTATCTTGCTTGAGTGCCAAAACCCAGGCTGGAACAAATTCCCTGCCAGTGATGGCAAAGTCTTTTTTTTTTTTTTCCCTCTCTCTTTTTTTGTGAAGCTGTAATGGTTGCACAACAGGGGTTGAGTTTCACTTATTTTATGAGTGTTGCAGAGAGAGAACTCAGGGGTTCGTGTTTTTCTGGCTCGAACGTGTGGGATACTGGGAATTTGGCTTTTAAATGTGAGAATCTCATTGCTCATTGTTTCCCGGCCGAAACACACCGTCTTGATTTGACGTCAGGAAAAGGTGACTATCAAATTACGACAGTGTCGGGAAATGCTAACGCTCTCTCTCTCTTTATCTTCATTAATACTTTCTCCTCATTGTTTGTGGTTAAAAGGTACTGCGAGGGATGTATTTAATACTCTTATTTATCCTTCAATTTCAAACTCGGCCACATTACGGAGAGTTTAACAAGTTCGGGTATCTGGTGTTTTCCTGGCGTGTTCCGATAATTGGTCCCGTTGCATTTCGCCGCGTTCAGTCCGAATATGTTTGGTTTTGATTATGAGATGGCGGGTGGGTCTGAAGCAGAGCTATTGTTGGCAGAACCGGGGAGGAGCTGTTTTCTCTCAGTAGATAACAACATGTTATGTCACTTATGCTACAGCGGGTAGTTGTTGCAGGACGGAAAAGGCCAAGAATTTAGCTGAAAATAACAACTTTTAAGCTCCCTAATTTGCTAGGCAGGTGGAGTTTTACCACATCAGGACCTTCTGAAGAGTATTTGGTGATCCAGGAGGAAAGAGTGAACTGAGTAACGAGTAACCTTTTTTTTTCTATTTACCTTTGGAAAACAAAGTGTTTTAGCTAGATGCAAATACCATTTCTTACCTTTTGACAGCCAGTCTTGCCTCCAGTTCCAGTCGCGGATAATCGGTGTGAGGAAGGCTTTCCTTACTCCTCACTCTTGGCTTGAGATGTTTTACTTCTTTGTGTGTACGACCCGTTTCAAGCCATCCTACAGTATCTTAATGAGAATCAGATCTGATCTTTGACTTTGGCCGTGACTTTCCGTTACTCGGCTAATGCATTCCTTAAGCCAGTCTTTGGATTTACTGCTGTGTTTCAGGGTCACGGACATGTTGCAAGGTCCTGTTTTGCTTCCGCTTTGATCCGTCTTTTACAGATGATGACCTCATGTTTTCTCCCGCCGCTCTTTGATCCGCGACTTAATTCACGGTGGAGTCGATGAAGATGAGTCGGTCAGGTGCTGATGCAGCAAAGGATCCCCACCCACATCAGGAAACTTCCAGTTCTGTGCTCAGCAGGCAGGATACAACTCTTTTTCTTGAATATTGTGTTTGGTTTTGGCCAAATTTTTACTCCATATCGTTGGCCCTGTCACAACAACAAACGCTGCTAGACGATAAATTGTCCCAGAGGGTATCGCGATAAACAAGGCTATTGTTGTTTTGAAACCATTTTCAAGTAATACAATGGCATAATAATGAAATAATACATTCTCAAAGATCAGTAAACTTTAAATCCTAATGAACATGTAACGCTGGAACTGGAAGATATTTTAAATACACCAAATAAATGAACAAAACAACAAATAAAATGAATTATAAAGTCTCTCTAAACAAAACGTCTCCTTCAAAAAAGTGGCTTGTTGTTACCAAAACACCAAACTGAAGACTTTTATTCAGTTTCTAGTAGAGAGAGAGAAAAGAGAAAAACGATAAATCATACAAATAAAAGTAACTGAGTTGGTTCTAATTTATCAGGCAATTAATTGATTAACTGCTTATTGCGACAGGCCTACATATAGCATATATTCACTTTTAATTGTTTTGTCTATGGTTTTGTTAGGTTGCAAAGATTTACTCCTTCTTCATCTCCCATGACAGTAAAACTTTTACCATCTCTCACATTTTTAAAGGCTTTTGTGGCACTAGTGGCCACAAAAGTTGGCCAAAAGCGAGAAGCCTGGGACTGGTACTGGGGGACGACTGCATTGAGGATTGTAGCCTCAGCATATGATGCATTTGGTACGCCCGTCTCTTTCTGACCGCATTTTTTCCTACCAAGAATGTGCTGGTATTGACATTTCCTGACAATTCCTTTAGCACCTTGCGGTCTGCTTTCAGGTTGAACTGACTGATTTGAATGTCCTCCACTTGTGGGGTATTTTCTATAAAGTGGAACCACTGTTTGAGACTTCTTGAAATCGCTTACCAGACTCTTCATTTTGAGGGCGATGGACAACCATTTTGATATTGCAACGTGGTTCACCTTTGTTCAGCAATCTTCCAACCGTATGTTGTACATCTTGGTGTAAATTTGAGCTCTTTCAAGTGGGACGGCATTTGTGGATGCGTAGGTTTTTACTCAAAAGGAATTGCATCTTTTATTGCAATCTTTCAAAGGTGCTACGGTTGTAATGTTTAGTTATGCTAGTTGAATTTCGGATAATCTTTAAAATTCATATTGAAACTTTTATATGAATCTTTGTATGAACTAAAGAGACTAAAAAGCCAAACCTCCCCTTTCTGTTTGTTTCTGCCAGTTAAAGATGATTTCCGTGATATTATTATAAGCTAGATTGAAGTCAAAGCCCTTGCAAGTAAACCTTACTCTGTCAGTGTTCAAATATGAACTATGCTTTCTTTGACACCAGAAGGGAAAATGATGTAAAACAGTAGTTTAGAGAGAAATGTGATAAGACTGTTTTACACAGCTGAATCTTGGCGTTGTCGTTGGCTATGATGCAGGACAGAATCCTGAGTCTCTGCAGGGAAATAAAGTTACACATTGCACAACTCACTCCGGAAATTATCGAAACATTTCCATAAAAGAAACCTTCCTGCGACCAAATGAGAGCTTTAGTTTGGTCCCATAGCAACGAACTGGTTGAAAATACTCCCATCTCACAATTGATGAGAAACATAACGCCTCGCTGTGTAGCTCTGATCTTCGCGATTTCTTATGTTTGTCAGCTCATATTCAATTCAAAAGTGGTAAATAAACAAGATAGTGAATCAACAGATTTTAGTGGGGCGTTAAATGTAATTGAACTACGTCACCTAATTACCGCGGGGCGCCATGATGTATGTTGGAAGTGAGGGACGGGAGCGTTGAGATTGTTTTCCCCAGGTTGTTTTTTGCCAACGTAGCCATGGCTTCCGCTTGTTCGAGTGGAGCTAATTTGTTTGTATTTGTAGCACACCTAGTTCTCTCTCATTGACAGTGCCATTTCTGAAAGTTGGAAAAAGCTAGCTTGGAAATTGACCCACGCCTTCCTGACGCGTCTGCTGGTTTGATCAAAACACAAACTCCGGCAAAATTCACGCCACATGATTTTTTACCACTTGAAAGTACGTAAAAGTCTAGATGCTCAAAAGCTTCTTTTTTTTTTCCATCCTTCGTTACTAATAATGCTAGTCAACAGCCAAAACTTTTTCTGGGGTTTTTCGACTGTTTTAGGCTCATTTTGATGTGCTGAATGCAAAAATCACACTGGTTTTGCTCAATCAGGTCAACTTTCTGAACTATGGAGCAAAAAATGTCATCGATTTAGTCAGGAGGTCGGATTTCTCCAAATCAAATTAGAATAAAAACCTGACCTGATTGAGAAAAATGGAGTTCATTTTTGGATTCAGCGGTGCAAAAATAGTCCTAATTTGGTTGAAAAAACATAGACAACTTCCAAAAAATATTTGTTTTTCATGACTAAGTACAATTAGACACACACCTGCTACATAATGCAATATTCCTAACATTACTTACTTATGAAGTATACTTAAATTATGAGTATTTGCTATCCATCTTATACAACAAAACAAGTTCAGTTTGCATCCTTGTCGGCCTTCGACCATTTTAACACTGAAATCAACTAAATAAGATCAATTAGTCTACCAAATGTCTCCTTTTTGACAGTTTTA
Organism: Poeciliopsis paucimaculata; assembly: GCA_903067055.1. Classification (NCBI taxonomy): domain Eukaryota; kingdom Metazoa; phylum Chordata; class Actinopteri; order Cyprinodontiformes; family Poeciliidae; genus Poeciliopsis; species Poeciliopsis paucimaculata. The sequence goes on from CAEGAD010055684.1 coordinate 8,971, forward strand.
ACGAGTTGTTATGACGTCCGTCGTGGCAGAGTGGGTTGCATTTGATGCATAACATCAAATGCAAACGATCAATTATCTTGGTGTGTGTCATAGGATAAAAATAACTGTTTATTAAAAAGTAATAGTCATTTTAATTCAAACCACTAAGGACATTTTAATTCATGACCCTCTTCAAAACACCCAACAGTCATATTTGGTGTGAGGGAAATAGGTGTGGGCTGCATTTAGCGCTGGAATTTGAAGTTATGTGGCCTTTGGGTCGGATGGCGGCGTCCGTTTAAAGCTCGGCCTGCTTTACCCATTTCAAACCGGTTTTAATATGTTTGAGAATACCGTCCTTGCGGAACGCCCAGTTGCGTCTGAGGTTCGACCACAAACCCAGACTATCCCCTAAGTTGAAAAGAAAATGGTCAGAATGAGCAGAATTAGCCCAGGAGCCAGTGGAACTGCCTGGTGTCTGTCCTGAGTGGGGACGGTTTCACACGGCGAAGGACTTGGAGGGTGCAGACGAAAGAAGAAACTCTGATCCAAAAACACCTTCAATCTTGTCAACATGGTGCGGCTTTTCTGTGGATTTTTCTTCAACCACCAGGGGGCTCTTTAGCAGGAAGTGAATTGTTGGAAGTCAAAATTGGAAATCAAAAAAGAAAGTGCAGTGAGAAGTTTTTGTAATATTCACTCAATGCTGCGTCACTATTACACAGAACGCTTCACATTAATTGTTTAAAACTGAGATATGTAGCTTTAATAAAATATATATTTACGTATTTCTTAAAATGATTCATTATTATTATTATTATTATTTTGTGATGATCCGTGGGAAAAAAAGAGGGTCTTAGTGCTGTCCATCCTGCTCGTGAACGCGTTGCTAAATGTGCTAATGGTGGAGAAACAACTTACCGTTCCAGGAAAATGGTCAACAGCCGTCATCGGTGGCTATGCTAACTAGCTTTAGCACCTGTGGCAGACGCTGTTGTGGTGAATCAGAGCAACGGTTCTGATTGGTTGTTTCTGACGGAGCGGCGTGTTTGCTCAAATGAGAGCTGCTCGTATTTTATTTTTTTCACAAAATAAAAAGTTTCAAAATGTGAACTTTCACAAGAAGCGACTGAGTGAGCGAATCATCCCAAGTGTCTCTCTCGAGCGCAAGGACACATCTGCTACTTTATATTTTGAATTTTGCATGCGAGAACTTTATTCAGCATCCTGCTGAATAAAGCTCGGATCCGCACCCAAACTCTGACGCCATCGGACGGCCGTCATCTAAACAGTGAGTCAAAACGCGTTGCTCAACACCGGGACTCTTCTCTTCCCTCCCGAATCTTACCTATTTAAAAGACAAAAATTTATGTTAAAGGACTCCAACCTGTGAAGCAAAAAAATAAATAAGTAAATAAAATAAATAAAAATCCCAGCTTTTCCCCTCCGCCCGAGGCTCTGGTTTCCACCTTTACGGGCAGCGAGTCTGTGGGTGGGAAAGTGTGGGTCAGAAATGTGGGAGATTCTAAATGTCACCCGGACAGGTCGGCCTGTGGGAGGAGGAGGACAGACGGCAAAAGTCCTAAATCTGGACTTCTTGTCGTTTGGTTTTGTTCGCATGCTTCAGACATTACTTGACCAGGTTAATATTTAATCATATACACAAACTGCTCTGCAGGCCGAATGTATTTTTACCCCTGTCTGCTGTGGAAGGAATGGGGTTTTCTTTTTTTTTTTTCTGGTACTCTTAAACCAATCTTTTAAAATCTGATAAATGGCAGGTGCTGTTTTTCTTTTCCAGCTGGATTCACGTTCGTCCTTCGGCGGAGCCAAGATGAAGACGCACAAGTCAAAAGCGAAACGCTCTGCTTTGTTTCTCCCCCGTCCGCACTTACTCACTGCGAACAGCTCATATTTTAGTTTCACTCTCGGCCCGTTTGACAAGCGTTTCTCGTCCTTCTCCCGGATGCCAAGGCCGGAATCCTCCTTAAAGCTCTGGCTCGTTCTGGGCGCACTGTTCTGGCGACTGATCCCGTCTGAAATTTCCCTTCGTTTTTCTTTTTCTAAACGTGTCTATAATCGAAGGACTAACTCTGGCCAAAAGGAGTTGGAAATAGGCAGAGAGTTGCGGTGGTAACCTTTTATCTGCCCCCCTCAGCCACCATGCTGCGCCTCGCTATCGGTCGATTTCATCTGGCAGATGCTGCACCTCTTGTATCTCCTCTTCATTTCAGAAAGAATCTTATCTGTGTTTCAGCTCTTTAAAGTCATTGCACGCAGATTTGTTCCCAGCAAAAACACAAACAAAACTTGTTCCGTGCCGCCAGTGCCTGGAAGGGTCTCGCTTTTAATAAAAGAAAAAAAGTGTTTTGATTTTTTGTTTTTTATCTTTTCCAGACATGATAAACAGTTTTCAAATGATGGCTGATCCGTTTGCCGTTAAAAAGCCATTTCTCTGTTCGGCTGTAGCGTTTGTTTTTACACTTTCACCTCTTTGGTCCATGGTATAAAATGACAGTTCTTTTTTTTTTTTTTACAAAGGAAAAAAAACAGATTTATGGACATGGTAAAATTTAGATGTGATTCTACATCTACACATGACTGTCTGGCAATATTTAGGCCGTTACTTAACGAATCATGAACTTTTCAGAAATATTTCACATTTGTGTCTACATGGTTAAAAGTGTTTTTCGACATTTACACTGAAAAACTACTGTAATGCCATTATTGCTTGAAACGGAAGCTGCTTTTCACAAGCAAAGTCTAATCTATGTACATGCAGATATTGTAGTTGTGATGTTGATCCAGTCATTGGAGTTTATTTTGTGTTAAACTATAGATCTAAAAATAGTTTTCAATTTGGTTCCGCATTAGAAAAATAGCTCAAATTACATTTTACAGAGTTTTTGATGTATGGGCTCTGTTACTGGTTCAAATAATTGGGTCCTTCATGTGGCTGATCACAATTAACTCAAGATTTAAGTGAGAGGTAATGTCAACATGAAGGGCCAAGTTGGTTTTAATAGTTATTTTTTGATTGTGATAGATGAAATCAATTTTTAAAAACTGATTTTTTCATTTATCCGGGTCAGTTTTCAGTGTGACAAAAAAAAGCAAAAATGAGAACTTGGTGTCATAAAGACTGCAGATCACTTCAGACGAAGAGGTAAATATGTGGCTTTATTTGGCCACTCATGAAAAGTTGGCGTGTTTCTGATCGGCTCGGACAGAAATGTAAAAACTCGTGTTTATAGTTGCCATAATTTTCGCTGCTGGCTGGGAACAGTTGGACAAATGTAAAATAACGAACGAGCCCCCTGCAGAAGAAACGATCTGTCCTGCTGTTTGCCCAGCCTTCTGACCACGTTCTGCCGTTTTGCTGCATCATAAAACAACTTTTTCAGATAGAAACAAACGGTGAAGTTGGCCTTTGGTCTGATTTCGGCTCCCCTCCTTCAGCATCCGCGGGTTCTTCTTGAACGTCTCTGGGTTCCTCAGCGGGTCATGGGCCAGAGATCCAGGTTCTGTTACCAGACAAAAACAAGATTCTATCAGTAACGGGACATCGTAGTAAGATGTACTACTCATGCTTTAACTGTGCCGCCGTGTGTTAACTCAGGCTTCGCTTCTTGTCTGCAGTTTGTTTCCCACGTATTGAAACCTTAAAGTTACGAATTCAAAAACTTTGCTGCTTAAATGTCTCAAAAGCTCTCGAGAAACACCTCAGCAAAAGTGTTTTCCACCATTTAAGCTCCTTTTTTTTTTTTTTACATTTTGATGCATCATAGCCACAACCTTCAGTTAGGACTTTAAAAAAAGATGTTTTGTTTTATTCTGAAAAACTCTGGTTCACATTTAAATGTTCAGTTCCACTGTCCACCGTATGCAACTTGATCTGACAAAAACTTACAAGCCAGGCGAGAACCAGAGGCTGAGTTAATCTGAGGCCGGTAAGAGCAGCAGCCGAGAAGCTGGCGGTAACTGAGGAAGAGGAGGAATTTGTTGGTGTGAGGACTGTTTGTTGACCCAAATCTGGTCTTTATGGACAGACGACAGACATGCAAAGAAAAGCTGCGTGGGATTGAAATGGACACTAAGTGGAAGAGCAGAGCTTATAGGATGACTTGTTAGACGAAATGGCAAAACATCTTTTGTCTTCTGTTCCTCAGCGTGTACGACATGCAGTTCTGTTCTCTGTATGTAAAATGTTAAAGGGGGCTCAATCTGCAAAATTCACATTTTGCACAATTTTGTACTTCCATTTGAGTTTCCAGTGCTTCTAAAACAAAACAGTCCAAGCACTTAAACTAAATAAATAAATAATAAAAAAAACACCCAGATGTTTTATGGCAATGGAAAATGAGCCGTTTCAAAAACCTTCCGCAATGAAACGTGACAAATCACCAGGCACTGCCCGTCACCTAGCAACCCAAGTTGAACACCGATATGTTTAGCCAGCTGGTTTTATTGCTGAGCAATGGCTGCTGGAAAAGACAAGTGTTTTTTTGTTTGGTTTTTATTTGTCAACTTACTATGTAGAAACCACTTGCTGAACTTCTTGTTGGCTGCGCAGGAGGATCCGCGTCTGCTTTTCAAAATGTACGGCTGTATAATCGCGCAGCCACTTGCATGTGAGAGTGTACAAATTGAATTAGGGGTCTACAAAGTGGATTTAAAGTGAGACCCTAAAACAGCGTGTTCTGGAAGAAGCTCAAAGCAGGCAGAACTGAGTGGACTGAAACCTCATCATTGAAGAATGATTCTGTGAAAAACATTTGTAAAATGAACATAATTTGTGCAGCCCATAAACCTACTCTATTTAAAACTGCCATGCTGACTGAACGGCGCTCCTAATGAATCAGCTCCTAACTTTCGCACTGCTGAACCTCAATGTAACGGTTTTCGCTCAAATTCATGATCTGACACATCTAAAAATTGGGCGAAACTGCAGACAGACAGAAATCAGCTGCAATGGCTGAACGGAGCAGATCATCTGTAGGAACCGCTTGCTGCGAACTCAGAGCGCCTGAAGACTCACCGGGAATCGCTTGTGTATAAATTCCCCGTCGTGCGCCAACTCATTCGTGACATCTGTGGTTTGGCATCATTTCGATCTAAACCGTCTGATATCTCTTTAACATGTTCAGAGAAAATCTGTCTCCCAGCAACAATTTCAGATGTTTTTCCAAAACACAGCGACTCGTGTTTGTTTGGCGCTCGGGCCCCCGAAGCGGGGGGACCGTCTCTCAGCCAGAGCAGAGGCAGAACCTTCACATGCGCTCCGTCGTTTCTTTCTTCTTCTTTTGCAAGTGTCTTCAGATTATCTGATAAGATAAGAATGTTACCCTTTTCTTGTTTTTTCTTTTTCTGCCTTTCATCTCTTTGACATCTTATTTTCCATCACCTTCTTCTCTCAGTGCCTGCCCTTTATGAGATCTGCTGTCAGATCCAACCAGCGCTGCCGCATGAAAATTCATGCAGACGTTTTCAAATGCAACATTTTCCCACGGGAAAAAAAATAAAATAAAATCTTGTTGTTTTTATTGCGCATTATGAAACAAGGACTTCAGATTGTTTCACCATTGCTTCCAAGCAAGATGTGACGGATTCATGTCTGAAAACTTGAACAAAAAAACAACCACAACTTTTTGGGGGGACGCTGATGCGCCGCTACCATCCTTTGCGTCTGCCTGTCAAGGTTTTTCACTCTTCCAAAAATTCTTTAGATTTGAAATATCTGGTGACTGCTTGGAGGGTTGAAACAGAGATGGAACGCTGTCCTCCTATCAATAGATCACCAGTACAGAGAGGAAGAGTAAAGATTCCCAACAATCAGTTTGGCCCATCAAAGTTGAACCTGTCCTCATCAAACCAAAAGATAAATTGGCCTTAAGGTTGATCCCCCTTACTTTCCTTTAAATCCCCCCCTTTTCTTTTTTTGTTTTTTGTGGTGGCTGACAAGTGTTCAAGGAATGCGGGGACAAGTCGAGGCAGTAGTCTCGGGAGTCGAGGCCGTGGAGACGCCGAGAAAGCAGAGCGTCGCCGTGCTAACCTTGTTGCTTTTCTCTGCGGAAAACAGTGGCTGATCGGAGAGAGAGACAACCACTGTGGGTCCGTCTGCTTGCGGACGCTCGGGAAGCCGGTGTGTGGCTCGGACGGGCGGACCTACGAGACCAACTGTGAGCTGCAGAGGGCCCGATGCAGGGAGAAAACGCTGACGATGGCGCATCGGGGAAGGTGTCGAGGTGAGGACGGCAAAACTAAAATACAAAAAAGTAAAAAAAAAAAAATGTTTTAAAAAGCCACGCCGGCTGGGTTGCATCGACGCAAGAACACCTTTCTGTTCCAGGGTTTTGTGTTTTAGGACATTATAAAAGTCTTTTACGAGATTGAAATCTGAGCGCGGCTCTGCGAGGAGGCCGCATTCAGTGCTGTCGTTAAGTAGAGGTACAAACCACAACGGAAAAACAAAGTAAACACCGTCAGTCAACAGCCTGCAGGTCCAACATTAGCCAAATTGACTGGAGGAAATTTTACTGTTTGACTTTATTAGTGTCTCCCGTCACTGATGAGGGATTATCTTCCAGTCTTCACTGCAGCATTGCTTTGGCTCATTGAGGCTTTGCACAGATAAATGGACTAAAAGATGTCTTGATAAGAAATTTATCACGATAAGTGATAAACAATGTGATAAATGCTCAACCCCGATGCACAGCCATCTTGAAGTTATTCCATAACTTTTTAATAATTTTCTCTGCTTTTATTCTTGTATTGTTTAATGAGTAAAAACAGTAAATAATCATGTTTTTGGACAATCAAGGTTCAACAAAAACAATTTTACAACCCGATAATGATAAAATCATTGTCAGTGCTTCTCTAATTTGCCGCAAAACGCAGATGGTGACCTTTAATTTATGTTTTTAGACTTTAATCAACTGCTTCTTATCCGTTTTAGGTTATTTAAACTCAGGCATCGAATGTTCACTCAATGTCACCTATGAATAAATCAAAGCTACCTCGCAGGGCTAAAAGTTTAAAGGGAATCTTTAGGATATAAAAATGACTCCACAACATTTATCGTAATCTGCAGAAATAATCAACTAATGCTAATGTGCTATTTTTTTAATTGTTGTGGTTTTCAAACATTTTGCATACGAATAAAGCTCTTTTTAATAGTTTTTGTCCATCTAGTTTAAGCAAATGTATTTATTAATAGAGCATTTATTTGTCAAACGGTGTATCTATATATATTTCTAAAAAAAAAAAAAAAAAAAAAAACAGATTTACCTTCAGTTGGTATATTCATGGTTTCTTTTTTGCTTCTGACACAAAAACGGTCCGTTTTTGCACTGGTCACAGAAACCATTGTGTTGCATGTAAAGGATTCGTTTGTCTTTCAGTGAAGTTTTCTCTGCCGGTGGCTCCAGCGCCAACGGCCACATCTGATGGGAGAGAGCCGGAGTTGAAAGGTAAGAACTGAGGAGACACTTCAGGCTTTAGAAGCTGTGAAATTCACCCCGTGTAGGGAAGCGGTTTATTTGGAGGAGTGCAAAGAAATGTTTTAATGAGTCAAAGGTCAGAATACAGTTATAGTCAAAGCACCTCAATCATCCAAGGGCTCAAAAAGTAACACAATGAGTTAAAATCAAATAAAAACAGGAAGAATATTTCCCGAAAGTAGAATTGTTTGGTAAACAGATTTGGACCTAGATGTAACAAAAATCCTTCTTCTTTAATGTGATCTATATGCATTTACTTTTCTTGCACGTATGTTTGAGAAGTCCTTTAATCTCCATGGCAACCATTCAGCTGTGCATGGGTGAACCGAGCACCGTCTTCAAGATGCAGCTTCCATGCTTTCCCCTCACAGACCAGCTCTCCTCTGCGAGTCCCGCACTCCTGCAGACTAGCCAGCAGCAATTAGCAAACACCTGGTGGAACTGTGCATCAGCTGAGCTCATTATACAAGCTACTTTTCAGTGACGCGCTGGTAAAAATGTTGCTAAAGGATCAATACAGGAGTGATGTAATGACTTCCTGGCGGAGTTTTAGAAAGAGCAGCAGTTTTTAAAGAGACAGAGGCCCAATTTCAAGGTGTTAAATTACAAAATCAAACTTCTTTTAAGTCATATTTAATATATGTAGCATTTTTATAACAACTGAAGGCAGCAGTTATTTTAAAATGGAACTATGTGGCTGGAAAATGCATAGTATCGGCCACTTTAACATGTCCAATCCATCATCTGGTGGTCTTCCCGCGTTGCTTTGCCATGGAAACGCAAATAAGGTGAAAAGAAAGAATCACATCTTGGGGGCCAAGTTGGATCCAATCCGGACCGCCTATTGAAAGTCACCCCTGTATCCCCTTTCTCAGCACGGTCTTGTAATCAACACACAACCAGGAATCCCTCATTAAAGATCACTTTGTTCTTTTGTCGTCTTCAAAGCAACAAAAAGCGTCTGACCTTCAGGGTCATGAAGCTCCAGCTCAGCTTCCAACTCGCCCATTTCCGTGTGTTGACCTTTCAGCTAAAACACCCGTGGATTGGCTAAACGTGACATCAACACTAGCTTAAAACACTCTTCGTGGTCCCCTGTCTTCATTTTCCCTTTGACGATATAACCTGCGAATGTGGAAAGCAATAAAACGCATTTATTTTTAAGATCACAAAGTTGCAGCTTTGAGCCGTAAAACCTTAAGGGGAAAGTGGAAACAGGGGGGCGAGAGGGAGATGATTTAGATTTACCAGCTCGCTGTGGGCGTGTAAGTTTTTACAGACAATCATCACAGGCTGCCCTCGACTCTGGAGTCAAGGTGTGAACCTGGCATTTGCTCCCTCGTTTCAAAGCCTGTGTTAACGTCAGGAGAGCTGCAGCCCGATTCCTGCCTCCTCTGTTTCAGACGGGTGAACTTGATGGATTGCATCGATACACGGGTAGTTGCTTGATACGGATGAGTTTGCAGATGCATGGATGGATGATGTTGATGGACCCATTGATGGATTTGAATATTACAGCTGGAACGGCCCTCTATGTTAGGCTACTCACTTTGACTTTCTGCCCCTCCTTCTTGTAATGCTTGGGTTTATTTCACAATAAAAGTCCTGCAGCAAAAAAAGAAAAAAGCTGGGAGAAGCTTAAATTGTCTTTGCGCAGGTTTGTTTTTTCTTCCGTTTTTTTTTAGTTTTAAAACACAATAAAACAGACCGTCTTCACAATATTTTTCTGTACTATTGTGATAATGAAAGCCATGATGAGAACGATTTATTACTTCCTTCTGAGGTAACCGTATGACCGGTGTGTTACGCTAATTATAGCATGTGCGCTTGAAAAACATCCCCATTTATAATACATTTCTTTGTATCACTGAACCGCACACGGTAAGTGTATTTTTAAGTTTATTGGCAATTTTTATGTTTCTACTGAACAAACAGTGAATAAAATAGGAAAACCATCAATCCTGACAATGAGGATAGTTTTGGAAGGTTTTAAACAGCTTTAGTTGGAATGTAAATGCACAGCCCTAAAGAGCTCACTACTCCAATTTTGAGAAGAATAAGTAGAAACAAGCAAGAGAGTGTGATGGCTACAGGAGGGGACTTGATTCAATTTCTACTTCTAAAAACCCAGGATTTCCATGCAATACAGATTTTTAGTCTCAATGGGATTTTTCTGGTGAAATAAAGAATAAATCAATATTATAATAGTCATGACAAAAAAGTTCAAGCACTTAAAAAAAAAAACACTACCCAGCTGTCTTTTAGCAAACAGTTAACATTTGTTGGTGTCCTGAAAATGAAACTGTATCAAACACCTCCGTAACAAACACCACCCGTCGCCTAGCAACCCCAGCGGCGTGGCGCCAGTCACCTAGCAACCCAAGCTGAGCTCCGACATATTTTGGTCACCACGTTTCACTGCTGTACAATTTACTCCTGGAAAAGTATTTTGTTGCTGCATCCTTGCTTGTTGCGTAGGAGGTTCCACTTCTGCTTTTCAAAGACTAAAGGTGGTATTGATCTTGCATCCGTTTGCAGCCATTTTTACATTCGAGTGAACCTGTTGAGTTGGGTGGTGTGGCTAGCAGCAGCTTCTTTCGATTTAAAGTGAGAAGAGGCCCTAAAACAGCTTATTCTGAAAGCTCAAAATGGACGGAGCTCATTAAAATCTCATTATCTAAGAAGGATTTTGTGCAAAAAATGTAATGAAGATGTTTATTATAGCTAGTATAGCCAACCAGTTCATAATAGGTTAGAGAGTGGCAATGTTCACATAAGCCTAAAATAAGAAAAAAAAACCACCAGACCTTCTTTTGGTAAATTTAATGTTTTTAGGTGACTGGAAAAACCTTCTTAATGTAACGTCACCAAATAAATATATATATATAAAAAAATCACAGTCCATTATTCTACATTTTACCTTTCCAGAAGGTCTTCTCTGGGATTACTCTTTATGAACTCTCACTCGTCCGCTGAAGTGGAGGGTTCAGGCCACTCTGTTCTGCACCCTGCTGAGACTACATTTACAAGAACAGCTAAGCATGAAGTTCACCACCACAAGTGTACGTTGTAAAATAAAAAAAATAAAAATAAAAAATAGACTTACACACATCTTGATGGGATTTTCAACCTTTAAATGTGAAACCTCCACTGTTCTTCATGTTCTTCATTTTTCCCACAATCTCAGAAATATCTCTTCAGAGTAAAACTACAGAGCCGCTCAGTGCTTCGCCTCGTTATGTCACATTGCGGATGAGTCGGAACCGAATCAATAAGTCTGATCCAATTCCTTGAAATATTCATCAGTGTATAGTATTATACACTAATAGCAATACAAAGTAAAAAGAAAAAAGTATTGACTTAATTATAAAACGAACCAATTAAATGGATAAAATGATGCAACAAATTCAACTTAAATACAATAATTGTGACTCAATATGTTCGTCTTGGAGTAGCTTAAAAAGTAGTTTAAACTGCACTGAAAAACCACAGCGGGCAGCCTGCAGGTGCAACAGGGGTCTTACTGAGAAAAGAACCATCGTTTTTGTTCTGTTTTGTTTTTCACAGACCCAGGTCAGTCGAAGTGCCACGTCGAGAGGAACCAGGCCCTGGAACAGGCACGGAGGCCTCAGGAGTCCACGTTCGTCCCGGAGTGCAATGAGGACGGAACGTTCGCTCAGGTGTGCGCTCCACTCCTCACCTTCCCTTTTCTTTCCTATTAGCGTACTCAGGTAAATGCAGCTGTAATAAAAGATACGTTTGCATTTGTATGTGTTTGTCTGGCACGTCCAGGTCCAGTGTCACACTTTGACAGGTTACTGCTGGTGCGTCACCGCCGACGGCAAGCCAGTGAGCGGCTCCTCTGTGCACAACAGGAAGCCTGTGTGTTCAGGTACTTTGACTGGGCGGGGAGGTCTTCATCGGCCAGTGTGTGAAGGAAATGCACTCGGCTTTTTCCGACTCATCCTGGTGTCCTTGGTATCTCCTTCCTGTCAGCTGATTCTGTATCTCATCTCATTTAATCATCAAAAAAGCAAAAAAACCCCAGCAGATTAATTGGACTCGTAAAAGATTTGGCAGCTTTAGCGTCGATAATATATTCGGGACATTTCCCACAATTTATGTAGGTCAGCGGTCTCCAAAGTTGGTGTCCCACATGTTTTAGGTGGTAGCACAAAAATGTACCTCCGCTTTTTTGTGGTGGTAGTAATAATCTTGAGGTTGTGAGTCGAATCCCGAGACCAACAGGCTCTGCACCAGCTCCACCGTGCCGCATTCGTGGGAATTTTAACTTTTACCCATAGATGCTCCCGTTGGCCCTTAAATGTGGAAAATAAATAAAACAAAACTCAAAAGTCTCAGGCAAACTACCCGGACCTTTTGAAGCAAAACACTGTGAATACAAACCAATCGCTGCGATCCACGTATATTATGCAAAAATGGGGGCCTGTCCACAAAGAGCTCGGCTCTCCACAAATTGTGTTTTGTTTTCTTGCACAAAACCACAAACATACTCTACCCATTAGCGCTCCTCTAATTAGATGTCTCTTTAAAGCTCCAGAATTGTTAACTCATTGGTGTTAATGTCTGACATTAGCAAAACAGACAATTGGGAATTGCATCGGCAGATGTTCTTGCTTGACTTGACCGCAAAACGTTTTGGACAGTCAAGTCTTTGATTGAACTTAGTTGCGATTTGTGGCAGGATAGATATGCAGGAATTAGCACAGCAGCTATGTTTCATCCTTTTTCCTCAGACGTTAATATTTTGGCTTTTTTTTTTGTTGTTCTTTAACGTGAAAAAACTTTTTTCTATCCTGTCTTAAAGTAAATCATACTCATCAACTTGTTCTCAGATTTGAATTGATCAGTTCCAAGAGTAAACGAAGAAGTCTTTGAACAGAGTCCCAGACTAGACTCTGGCACATGTGTAATGACATCCTAAGTGTTGTACAGCAGGTGCAAGGTCAACAAGAAGGCCAACACGGGCTGCATCATGCAGGGGCCTCTCTGGTGCTCTAAGTGCTTTCAGCGGGACTCTGTACACTCATCCTGGATGGAAACGCTTTCTGATAATCGCCCTCGTTTCCCTCTGGCAGATAACACTCAGGGGCCTTTGCCAGGACTGGATTGCACAGTCACCGGAGCAAATGGTGCAAATTTTGTTTTGGATTGTCTGGTTAAACTGTTCACATGTGCCTCTGTTGGAACATAGAGCAGAGATTTAACCAAGATTTGCTTATGCGGGCTTAATGCAACTTAGCAAAGCTTAGGGATTTCCTAACCTGAGTCTACTCAACTTCTACTTTTGTGTTCAACTGACTAATTAAAAATTGATACAAAAATGATTTAATCAAAGCTGATAGTCACTAGAGGGGTGGACAGATCGATCCAAAATATCGATTAAAAAAAGTCGGTATCAGATCAATACTTTAGTTTCAGATTCCCTCTTATAATTTTATTTTTGTGGTTTCTTAAATCTACTTCATACCAGATTTTATTTTGATTTGCTCTCGAATGCCTTTTTTTTTTTTTGCACATTATTTAGAAAAAAATGCAGACTAATTTGTTTTGGTTGCCCATGGTTACTGTTTGTCAGGTTAATGATAGGGGTGGGCATGCAGTGTATCATTTATCGTGATTTTTTTTCTTTATCATGGTATAAATCTTGACTTATGGGTGTCTCGATACATTTCAGTTATTGAGGGTAAATTTTAAAAAAAAAAAACAAAATTGAGAGTATGATTGGAAGTATTAGTTTTGCTATTTTCTCCACTATCTGTTCCACGAGAGCTTCAGTAAGTATCAATAAAAGAAAAATATGGTTGAGTCCAGCTGCTGTGTGCATTTTAGTGATAGAAATATCACTTTTTTTTAAATAAGTAAGTGGTGTCCTAAAGAAACCTGTTTCAAATAGAAATGACTACATACAATATTTATTTATGGCACAATGAATGCTGAACCATGCAGTTAGTCATATAGTTGCCTAAAAAAAATTGCAGTTTTAAAAAAAAACAAAAAAAAAAAACAATCTTTGTTGTTTTCAGAATAGTACCAGAACATATTGCGATAAAATTGTTAGTATGTATTGCCCACCCATGGTTAATATGTTCTAAAAGTTTTTTTATATACTTATAAACTTTGTCCAAATGTTGTGTGAGGTAGAACAAAATAATTTAAAGATAAATCTACAACCCGCCCCCATAAAATCAGAAGTTTGACACATCAATTTAAATTAAAAAGCATTAATATAAGTATCAGTATTGACAATACGAGCCCTCTTTTTATTTAGTTTCAGATCAATATAAAAAGAAAATGCAGAGTTGCACACTTGTATTAATAGCACAGTCTTTTTGTAATTAAGAAATTATTCTAGCTCAAATTTGCCAAGCAATCGAACCCAGCCGCTCAGTTTGACCAAAATCCAGCAAATGAAATATGTGACATAATTCCTTTGCCCAATTATCGCCTCTGACAACGTCCCGGAAAACTATTTGTATTCTCTCCATGTTTCATTTGGATTACACAAAGTGGAGTCAAATGAAAGTGATACAAATAAAAACAAAAAGTCTTTACTCATAAAGTTCGGAAACATCTGGCATTCATCAGCCCTGTCTAACTTGATACTCCTAAAAAATCCAGTGCAACTAATTGACTTCATAAGGTACCAAATTACATGAAAAACTGCTTCCAAATCCACAAGCCTTTGTTGACATAAATGGTTTCATTTCTTTTGTAAAAGTGCTTGAGATCATTGGGGGAAAAAATGTCCAACAACCCAAATGTCTCTGCCCTTCAACCGAACACATAATTTCAATGTCCGTTTTGAGTAAAACTCAGTCATCATCACCTGCCCCCTTCCTGCCCTGCATGACGTCCGATATCTTCATGGTTTCTTGCAAAGGTATGTATGATGATGGAAGCAGAATCTGGGCGTAGTAAACCCGATCCTGCTCAGCTGCTGCACCCAAAACGCGATGCCCTCGTTTTTAAAATTTTTTTTAGTTTGATATTGTTTCTCCCTTCTTGACATAAGTAGACACGCTGGACTCGAACATGACTCGATCACCCGAGTAAACCATCTCACATACGTTTGTAGGAAACTTCAGTGAAAATATGGGAACTGATGCTGGAAGGAGTGGATTCTCAGTTAGTAAGTTCTTCTTCCAGTTGCTTTCACTCAAAATTCTCCCCTTTGACCTTCTGTTGTGATCGGTTGGATCATTTGATTGATTTTCTCCGAGAGCATCCATGCATGAAACTGACTACCTGCATGCGCCGGGCGAATACAGTGAAGTTAAAATCCATTTTTAACATTTTTCCCAGTAATTTTCCAGAAAGTTGCTCTCTGTTGGTAGGAGGCCGATGAAACGGGTGCAGTGTTTAGGATACAATCAAACACTAACCAAGGGTTTCCTCTGCAGCAAGACGTTGAACGCTAGCTGCGTTTCCATTGACCGTGTCAAAATAATAACAAAAAGTAAAACACACCTTGTTTTTGTGCTAAAATGGCTGTATCAAAACTGCCATGGAAACACTTCTTTCGCATCACTCTAGTCACACGATCGACAACCTGATGTCGCCGAAGAAGACGACGACAGAAAGTAGTCGGAGGATGACTTATCCAGTCGAACAAACTTATTCACACGTGACTTTAATTGTGATTCTTATCGAACGGAAACGGCGCGGTCGCTAAAGTTGCGTTTTCTTCCAACGCTGGCGGGACGTCGACCAAGTTTTGCGCACGTTTGTGATGGAAGCGCAGCTGGTGTCGTGTTTCTTCATCCTGCGTCGACCGACGAGCTTAGAGATGAGCAGGAGAGCAACGCAAACCAATTGAAATATTTTAAAGCCAAGGTCCTCAGAAGAACTGTCTGTTTCCGCTGTCTAAAGCGTTGCTCACTCTCTGTTGTGTCTCCTCCCT
Organism: Poeciliopsis paucimaculata; assembly: GCA_903067055.1. Lineage (NCBI taxonomy): Eukaryota > Metazoa > Chordata > Actinopteri > Cyprinodontiformes > Poeciliidae > Poeciliopsis > Poeciliopsis paucimaculata. The sequence continues at coordinate 24,373 of CAEGAD010055684.1, forward strand.
CCTTCCAAATGTCGCAGGGTCAGTAACCGACCGACCACCTGGGCCCCCGAACGCGGGTAGAAAAGGTGAGCTGAGATCTGTTGCATGTCCTCTGTTTGTTTGTTTCTAAGCGCGTTGGGATGAAGCGGCTCAAAAGGTTTTCTGACCCAGTTTTGCTCTGCCTAACGGGCACAAAGTCCATATTTGCCCAAGTAAAAAATGCCGCTACAGGAAGCCGTGAATCTTCACAGTGAGAATTAGTGAAAGTGAGCAACAACAAAAAAAAGAGAAATTGTGTGAAATTTTGTACAGAAGAACGAAGGTTTTTACACAGTTAATAGCTGTTTTGAAGAATCAACTATTGGTAATTATTCAGGAATGCTTCTGAGCAGATGTTTTGCTTTCCTTTTTAGAGTTCAAGCATAAATGATTTTTTAAAAAAAATCACAAAGAAATATATTTTAATTTGTCTAGTGTTTTGAAGTTCCTCTTGAAAGTCCTCCTGTCGATCTAGTGGTGTTTCTTTTGTGTGTTATTAGAAAGTAACCTTATATTTACATAGAAAATAAATTGAGACCTATTTTTGCAAATTTAACTTCTTTCTAAACAGGAAGACACTGTTAAAAGCTACTGTTAAAAGTTATATATTACAGTATATACTATTTTAATTGTCTGAAATATAATTTATAATCAGTAAAAACTCATTTCTTTTAGTGTGCTGAAACCTTCACAGTTCATAAGTTCTCCAAAACTGGAGGGAAGAACCAAGAAATAGAAGACTTTGATTATTTTCTTTAGTAGTTTTTAAATGATTTGAATGTATTGACACTTGATCTCACTTTAAAGGATTCCGCTGTAATGTTGAAACGTTTTCTGTTGTTTGCTTTTGACATAATCATTTCCCAAGGAATGTTCCAGATGCTGCGAAACCGCACACAGGGTGAGTATACCAGGCAGATTAATTCACAGTTAAACATGATTCAGCCTGGACAAGGACTCTGCCAGCATGTCTAAATATTGATTCTAGCTCGCAGCATTATGTCAAATTACATTGCTATGTTTCTCTAAGATCAATGGTAAAGCGCCGATGAGAAATTTGCATGAAATTATCAAGGGGTATGAATGTTATATTTAATCAGTGGGCCGTGAGGAAACTACTAAACTCTTTGTTTCTCATTGTTAAAATGGTGATGCGACAAAAACGCTTCTTTAATTTACAGCACGATCTTTTATAGATTCAAAATTGGATAAAACAGGCCTCTAAAAAATGTTTGAGTGAAGCATCTTTAGCGAAACAACACTTTCCTAACATAATCCCGTCCGGATATTTGATCACTTTTCTTGATTTATTTTCTGGACCCGGCTTTAGAAAACAGTGATGGAAATACAACCGTGAAACCGGTGAGGTAAAAGCCTCCCATAAGCTGGACGATGGTAAAACGCTCAAGATTAGCCGGTTAGCTGCAGCTGTGCTAATAGCAGAGAAACGACCCAACGTTCCAGTGGGGCAATAAATCAATAACAATGTCAATAGTTAATACCTCTGATGGAATATTCAATGTTTAATATATGGAATATTCAGTGAACTCTGGACCAGAACCGCACAGCATTCTGGGATATGTAGGTGGAGGAAAGACTTTAGCTGCTCAATGAGGTAAGCAAGGTTGGTGGCATCAACTAACTCACTCGCTCTTTGGTTACCTAGCAACAGCCTTGAGTAACTTAGCAACCATGCCTCATAAATGCTTAAAATTAAATGGTATGGAGTAAAAATTGAGGATAAAAGAGGAATTAGATGTTTAAAACAAAAAAACTAATAAATAATTATCGATATCGACTTACATGGAACGGTTATATCATGATACGTTTTCCAGCCACATCATCCAGTTCAGCGAAAACGTCATTGGTGGCCATGCTAACTGGCCTTAGCATTCATAGCGGCCTCTGCTGTTCAGGAGCTGTGGTGTTGCAGAGAGCAAGGCATAGGAAAGGGTGTGAGCAGCGTGTACACGAGCTTGATTGACAGCACTACCAATATATCTATCTATAGATGGATGGATGGATGGATGGATAGATAGATAGATTTTTTTTTTAATTGCTGACTGTAGCTTTAAGATACTGGAATAACTCAAACCTCAGGCCTGCAGAAAAGTTGTGGATTATGTTCTAATCTGACCCAGGAAACCAATGAGATTTAATCCAGAGAGCGTGAAATCCCGCAACAATTTGCAGCTGTACAAGTTGCTCAGATGGAATCATTCAACCCCTGAAAATTTCTGATCCCTGAATTATAGTTTAGAAACAAGAAATATCCAAGGCTCTGTGGTGAATATTTCTGTGGTGACCACAGTTTAGAGCTGTGGTCACCACGTTCTCCTGGAGATCGGGATCCCCAGGAGAACGTGTAAATATTTTTTTTCAAATTTGACAAATGCATTTTTTTTTTTTTTTTTTTTTTTGCAGCGGAGAAAAGTTTGCTAATGTTGACGTTTGATGTGGACGGCCAGCTTTGTACCACACAGTCATGGATATGATAATATTTAGCCACGCCGCTGACTATTCTTGGTGCTTAAGCGCAGCATTCGGACGACATAAGAGCTATGTTATTATTTATAACATATACATTTTCATAACTCTCGCAAATATCAAAAGAGCTGATCTGAAGCAGAAGAGAAGCTTTAACTTGGACACCGAAAAAGACTTTTGCGCAACAACCTGATGTTTAGCTCATCAACAAAGTTACTCTAAATAACCTCCTGTGCACAAAGACCACATTACTTCTGAAACCGAACGCAGCCTCAGTGCTCGCTCAACCCCAGTGTTTCGAGTCAACCAACCATCAACTGATTCCCTCGCTGTGACGTTTGAATTACCTGCAGCTGAACGTGGCTGTTGAATGGAGGTTTGAGGCTGCCTGCTGAACGCGCAGCCCGATCATGTTGTGAGTGATTTATAGACGCGGGCTTCCACAGGCACCCACGGGTGGGTGGTTGTCTTGTGATTTGTCTGCCATTCCTTCTGTCTGTCTGTTTTTCTTTCTCTCTCTCTCTCTGTGTGTCTGTCTCTCTCTCTTGGCCGGGCCATGTGCAAATCCCAACCATTCAACAGTTCTGGAGAGTAGATTGTATTAATCTCAATAATGGTAGTCTCCTTCCGTTTCTTTCTCACTCTCAACCCAGACGACGGCTCCAAGCCCACCCCCACCATGGAGACCCACATCCCCCCCGAGGGTGAGGGTAAGCTTCCCCTTACAGCTCTTCCGCCGTTACAGCACGGTTGAGACAGTCGCTTCGACGACCAAATGTGCATACCGCAGACCCGCGATGGCTCTCCGGGGTCAGACGCGGCTCACATAATTGCTCCTTTGTGAGCTCAAGCTCATCGTATTCCAGAAAACTGCAGCAGCCGTACTTTGTCAACAAGTTCATTTCCAAACCTAAGATCTATTCTCTTAAAAAACATTAAAAAAAAAAAAAAAAGAAAAAACACCTTCTAATGGAAATATGCAGATGTCAAAAACTGCATTTCATATTTGATATCTTTTGATTTTTAATGCTGTTTTAAGTTTGGTTTTGTGGGCAAAAACCAGACTGCTGAATAAGTTAGACATTATATTATAATAAATACCTCTATTTGTGAATGACCTCTGACCTCTCCCCTGTCATGCTGTCGCTGCAGAGATAACTGCTCCGACACTGTGGATAAAACATCTGGGATACATGGAGAATAAGCAGAACAGCTCCACTTCCAGAAGGCAAGGTGAGGCTAGAAAACATATCGCCACAATGACGGCCACTCCCTTCTGATCAGATTACATTATTTTTATAGTATTTATTGACAACTGATTGACTTAAAACAAGCTCCTACATCTTGGTGAATAAATTACTCGCGAGTTAGTTTGGTCTTATTTCAAGCGCACTAAGATATTTGCACTAGAAACCAGAACAAAACACTGTGTGTGTTTTTGCATTGTTCCTGCCGTGTGTGATGCATTGTGTTCTTGTCCGTTCCGATCTGAAATTGTGCATGTTCCACATGTTGGACTGTCGATGTGCGATGTTCCCTGAAGGCAAACGACAGCACAGCCTGCTGAATGTGACGAGTAGCGGATCAAAAAGCGAGGCGACGGAAAAACAAACGGGGAATCTAAAATATACAGAAAACAAAACACCTGCCTTAGCGCCCCAGAAAGTCCAATGGATCATGGAAACACCTTTGTTTTGTCTTTTCTCTGTTAAAACCTTCGCCATGTTCGTTTCCTGTGAACTCACATTTGTCCTCGGGAGGTTTGGCGAGATTTCCCATCTGAAATCTGCATGTTGGTGGCGAGTGAAATCGGTTTGTGTGTGTTGTGTTGCTCCTACCGCGCTGCACACTGTACAACCAAATCTGTCGGGTTTTGAAAATCGGCCGACAATTTTAAAATCTTGCTGGGCGAACCAGGCATTACTTTCTCACAACTGAACAGTTACTTTCCTGTAATGTCTATGAAACTTCATTCATACTCTCTGGGAACTCTCATGGAGCTTCCAAAACGTGTTAGTTCTTCTGTGGAAGTCATTTCTAAAGTGTGAAAAATAAATCTCTAGATTTTCTTGGGCTCTTCTGTAGCCCAAGAAAGTTCCGGAAAATACCAGGTAAATTCTGGGGGGAAAAAAACTTTTACGAGGAACGCCTGAAAACTTTTAAGAAAGTTGTGGAAAGTACCAGTAAAGTTCACCAAAAGTGATATTGGCTTTATGGAAATCTAAGGGCCAAACTAGTGATTGCTACTGACATCGTTTCCTTTAATCTGCTTCAAAACAGGCAAATCAAAGCAGACAAGCAACAACAAATAGTTAAAATGTTGCAAATTGGAAGTAATCTAATATCTGGAAAGCAGGCAGTTGTTCTATTTCAGTTGAATGACGCAGTTAAAGTTGATATTCCTCACTCCTCTCTTTCTTTTCCATCATAATGTCCTGTCTAGCATCTCAGTCACAAAATGAAGTCACATGTGATCAACGAGGACCGATTGGGAGATCGACTCTGATGGCGACCGCCATCAATGTACATGCACTCTATTTCTGATTTACACGGTCCATTGTCGATCTGCTTGTTTACTTCCCTTCATGCAACAGATATTTTGAATTCATGCTGCTGCTTTGCATCTACACGCACACACTACCCCACCAGTCTTATTTCCTTCCTGCACACAGTTTTTGTATTTCATCTCGCATTTCGTGCTCCATCGCAAACAGCAGCAGATCCCAGTGATTGCATCTTGTGTTTCTGTAAGTAATTTTGACGGACGGCATCGCAGCAAAGGAAGCTGCGGTCTGGCGTGCGTCGGAAGACGCAGAGTTTCTCAGAGATATTTGCAGTGACAGCTCTTTGAAACCTCGGTGGAAACTCCGGCTTCCTGTTTCCAGTTAGCGTCTGAAGACCTCAAAAGGACAAACGGACAAAGACGGCTCCGGGGGGAGCTGTCATCGTGTCTGAGACGTCAGCGAAGTGTGTGTCTGTAATTCCACACTGCGCTTTGTTTCTGTATCTCCTGAGTTGAAGAAGTGTGCAAAGAAGCAGCAGAAGCCAAGTGCGTATGACCACCAGGGGGGAAACACGCCAAGCGCATGAACAATTTGTGAATTTTGAAAAGTAGCAGATGGTTTAGTGATTCAGATACTCTGCTTTGTTGATTTCAACCCATCAACTTCTTGTCGAGGTGGATATTTTTGAAATTCCTTTTCTTTTTTTTTATAATCACGAACACTTCTGTTTGTGGAATGGAACAGAAACACTCTCAGATTATTAGATGTTAGGATGTTTTTATGAATCACATTGGCAGATACAGGAAGGGGAAAAACTTGAGTCCTAACCAACCAGTCGAGAGCGGCAGTACTGGATTACTGTGATGGAGAGCGGAGCGGAGTCAATGTTTGCGAAGAGTGTTTGCTTAGGCAAACCGACGCAAAGTCCATTTTTCCGCCCCAAACAGATGCGTCGCTACCAGACTGTGACGCGTTCAAAGTCTGGAAAGCGCTCCGTCGTTTTCAGAACCGCGCTCGCTAGCGGTGGACTTTCCCCTTCCGAGGCTCACCTTTTTCGTCTTCTGATCCAATTGTTGTTGTCTCGGGGCGTTCGCGTCTATTTGACTATTCAGCACGAAAAACGAAGAATGAGAGAGGGGGACGTGGGAAAGTAACTACCGACTTGTTGAAAAGCTGCGAAAGGAGCCGAAATTTTCCGTGACCGAACCCTTCATCGTCTCGACGCATGCGCCTTCAAGCCTCCCTTCACACGGTTCCCCCGACTTTATTTCAGCTGCTGCTTCAACTGCAGCGGAGGCTTCCTAGAAACAATATTGCAACCATTAGGCCACAGCTGAAAGCCATTGGGGCGGAGAGGAGAAAGAAAGTGACGGGAACGATGGAGGGAGGAGGAGAGCAGGTTTAAAGAGACGGGATGGAGGGAAGTGGAGGACAGAAGGGCCAAAAAGTAAAAAAAGGAAGGAAGAGAAGACCGTATTTGTAAACAGTCTCACTTGAATAATGATGGCCAGAGTGGGATGAATAAAACAGAGGTCATTAAATGTACTTTAGATGGTCATTTTCTGTCTGTTATCAACCAAAAATGTGGAGCAAATTGCCCCAGTCTCTCCTACTTGCTCTTGTGTAAACGTCTTCCTTTTTAGGATATTTACTTTCAGAGGGTTTGTGTTCTCTCTTCCAGTCCCTGCTGACAAAAGAATAACTTGAAATTGACAGAAAAAAAAAAGGAGAAAAATCATTGGAAATAAGGATTTTCATGACAGGGAGGGAGGATGGATATTTCCAATCCGCACAAATCTGAAGGATTTCCAGCACGAACCGTTTTTCATTTGTACAAGATCTTTTAATTTTTTTTTGGCTCCAGCATAAACTCTGTATAATAAACTGTTCTAATTCATTATTGTGAGAATGGGGGCGTTTGACACGAAAGGCTCAACAGAACACATCCAGTTCTGCGCTGGTATCTAGTTTGGCAGCTGGGATTAGAACCGCTGCTGGACGTGATTCAAGCCTTTCCGCTGCAGCACTGTCTGCACAACGTCTCACATAATAAAAGCTGGTGAAAAGGGTTAGTATTTTTTGTCAGTAATTTCAGAAAGGGAAACATAGGATATTTCATTTTGATGATTGTGGCTTGTGGATAACGAATCACCAAAATTCAGTGTTTCCGGAAATCAGAATATCGCTAAGATGGCGTACTGGCGCCAAAAAAATAAAAATAAAACATTTCTCTATGAATCATCTTAGTTTGAAAAGTCAAATTTTAGATTGTCTGATATTTTCTGGGAAAAAAAACAAAAACATTCTTGAGTTTAAAAGCCAAACATTTTTGGCTTTTGTGAATTTTCTGAAAATTTTTTTATCTTGAAACTTTGACATTTTCATGTCTTTTCTAGAAAATTAATTTAATAAAACATTCTAGTTTTTTTTTTACTAGCATTTTTTTTTTTTTTTTTACTTTTCAAACTCAGAATTTGTTTGTTTTGTGGGAAATGTAGTTTTTTAAATGTTTTTAAATCATCAATGGCTCTAATTCTAATTTCAAAAGACACTGAATTTTGGGTTTTCAATGTTTGTAAGCCATTAACATACTCGCTCCACTGGCAGATTATTTTACTCTTAACATGTGGAAATCCTTTTGTGAGAAGTGAAATAATCTAATCTGCCGGTGGAACTAGTACTGTTTTTAAATCAATATTAAGGAATTAGTGACTTATAAAAAGCTCTTATATTTTGCTAATTTTTTTTTTACTTATTTCAAGGGTACTAAGGTATTTGCACTCGAAACTAGACCAAAACTCTTTGGTAAGATTCCATGTTTTTGCATTTTATTGACCGACCTTGTTTCTCTGCTGTCACTCGTTTTCCAGAAAAGGTTCCCTCTTGTGACCAGGAGAGACAGAACGCCCTGAACGAGGCTCAGCAGAGCTCTCGGGAGTCCATTATCATTCCGGACTGTGGGTCTGGAGGTCTTTACAAACCAGTCCAGTGCCATCAGCATACTGGCTACTGCTGGTGTGTTTTAGTGGATACGGGACGGCCCATCCCCGGAACGTCAACCTTGTAAGATCTTCCAGCAAAAAGACACCGAAGAAAACAACTGGTTTGGTCTTTATTAGTTTACTGATCATGTATGTTGTTGTTTTTTTGGTTTTTTTTCAATGATAACTGTATAATTTACTGGTAAGAATCACCAGCCTGGTGTTGTGAAAGTCAAATTATGCCATGTCAGCTTCAAAGCTTAAGCTCGGCAAAACAACTATTAAGCTAAATTACTCCAACTAAACAAAACGGTCAGATTAACTGCTGAGTGAAACATGATTCACAGGAAATGATACAAACCACCAGCAAAACACTGTTTAGATTTCACAACTAGAAAAATAATCATAAATGTGTTAGATGAGCACCATGAGGCAGAAGCTAAGGGTTCAAAGCGCATGTGTAAACATAGCCTAATACTATACCATGTGGACGCTCTGCCTGCACCGATGAATACTTACTCACATTTGCATGAAAAATACTCAGAGTGTCTCAAAATAATTGCAGGTGCCCCTCATTTCTGATCAACTCCCTTCGAGGTTCTTAACATTGAGAATTTGCTTTCATTTCCAGGAACTTTCCTTCATCGTTGCTATTATTGTCAGAGTTTTTTCACTGTGAAGTCCATAACACTTTCTTCCACTGTCATCGTTTTGACTGACTTTGACTCAGTGTGGAAGCAAAGCTTCATTTGCGAAAACAAAAGCTGTGAATTTTGGAAATTGGACGCAAGAAAACTACCAAGGTACCCCAGATCCCTAAAGAGTTTCCTGTAGCCGTGGAAACTTATCAAGCATTGAAACTTTTATCCCGAGGCAGCACTACAAAAAGTCAAAAGTACTTAACCCGTCCAGGCAGGTAGCATGAATGACTAATTCACCCTTCATCCCAACATGCACGCACCGTTCAAAATGGCGGTAAGCATAGCCTTATCCCCGTTTTGACCCACATGTCGCATTTTTCAACGCGCCGATCTGTATAAGCTGTTTTCAAAGAATCTCTTTATCAAATCTCGCTGTTTGTCATGAAATGAAAAAAATAAATAAATAAACACTCCAACTTTTAGACCCAGGCCTCTCTTAAATGTTTACTTAGCAAAGTGAATAATTTCAAGCAATGATGTCAGTATTGGTTAGCTAACTATAAACACTCAGCCTGTGAAAGGCCCTGTGTTTTCAGTTCGGCCCCCGGTGTTTACTTTGCTTTTAGCCGTTGGCAGCGACCTGTATTTATATTTTGTGTTGGTCTTTGTTAGAGGGATCTCCAAAACCAGAAATATGACAAATCATGATGCTTTAAACTAATGTTTGCACAAGCAGTGTCTTGTTCAGTTTGTGTTGAAAACAAGGATATCGGACCTCAAACGGGAAAACGAGACAAATAGATGTTTGGATAACCGTAGACGCGTGTGAGCGCCCGGACCCAGAGGGCGGCTTGTGTTTTAGAGGATAAAATAAAATGTCAAATTATACAAAAGGTAAATATTTTCCATTTTAATACACAACGTGTCGAGTTGCGAATCCATCCGATGCCTTTTTAGTGTCAAATGAATCTCGTGTGTCATAATGTGGACCAACCGGGCTGAATTGTTACTTTCATTTCAAGGAAACAGGAAAGAAAACACTCCTGAGGGGATTGTTTCCATATCTAAAGGTGCATTGCCCCCACTTTTTAAAAACATTTTTTTTATTTTACTGCCCCGTTTCCTTTTCTTCGGACAGCAGTGTCCAGGGTTTGGTCAGGGGCCGTGCAGACAGTAGAAAACAGACATGACAACTCGCTGTTGATTTGAAGAAGCAAAATGAGGCACACATGCTCCAGTTCTCGTTGCATTCAAAGAAGCACTGAAAGAACAGCCAGGAAAAAACGAGTCATACCAGACTGAAAGCCAAACAGTTTGTTATGCTTCTTTAAAAAAAAAAGAAAAAAAAAAAAGGCTCGAGTTTATTATTTTTAAAAAAAAAGAAGATTTAATAAGAGGCCAGGTTAATCTTTGTCAGTTAATCCGTAAGGGCATTTTAAAACATTTATAGTGTAGAACCAAGCGCAGCAAAATGAATCAGTGAGAATTATATCACGCCGTATTTGTTTTTCGAGCTGCGGGTTATGTTCAATTTTGTGTGTCTGTGTGAATCTATCTGTCCCATGGACGCTTCCTCTTTTCGTTTTCAGTCTCTGATAAAACCCATCTCTGTCTCTCCGTAAAAAGGTACAAGACGCCAGAGTGTGACGAAGACGCCCGGTCTTATGTCGCCGACCCGGAGGACCCGTTCCACGTCAGACCCCTGCAAGGTTCCCTTCCTCTTTCACACCACGTTGATTCGCTTCGGAGAAACTTAACTTCCTGGAATTTTCGACCAGATACGGAGACAAAATAATGAAGTCAAGGACCAATTTCAAAGCTTTAAATTACACAGTCGCATATGTTTTCAGTCATATTTTCTATGTATGCAGAATTTGATGAACAACTTTTGGTAACATAGTTACTTGATTGTGCTATAAAATGGCACCATTTGCCCGGAAAACACACAATGCCGCCTCGTTAAAAACATTAGCGATTCTTTTGGACTTTCCATTTTATCCACCATGGCCAGTTTTTGTGTGCTTTTCCACTACTCTCAGTGGTTTATGTGCCGTGTTTTTCCTCTAAAACAGTGAAATCTGATCAAAGCAGCATTGATCTCGTTAACCAATTTCAAAGTGGTTCACTCAAAAACAATGGCGCTGGTCCCGACTTCCAACGACAGGAGGAAATCCTAATCAGATTAGGATTTTGACCGACTTTTTGAAAAGCACTATAAATGCATACTGGTTAAGCTCTAACAGTAAATTAAAATAAGATTTTAGTTTAGAAGAAGTTTGTGATAATCCACATACCTTTTAATGATTAAAGCCTGCAAAATGTGATTCATGGAAAAAAACAACCCTGCAGCTGCTTCAGTTGTGACCAAGGCCTTCAAAGAACAACAAGATTTATGCCGACATTAAATTACACACAGAAGGAGGCAGCAGAGTAAAAGTGGACTGAATACAGGTGTACACCGCACTTTTTAGATCCTTTCGGATCTTTCAATAACCAATTCAATAACCATGAATGGTTTTCCTTCCATTTCACAGCTAATTTGTCATAAAAATCTAATTAGAAAAAGTCAAAGTGGCATGAATACTTTTGGAACATATTGATAAGTGAATTCTATGAAAATAAATAAAAAATAGGAACTTGTACCTTGCTGTCATCATTGCTGAGCTAGCTCTGTTTCGCCATTGCGTAAAGCTTCTGGATCTCGTATTTAAATCCCCATCTGGTGGGTCTACAGAGCGGAGCAGGCTCCTGACTGTGCAGCAGATGTGTGGCAGGTTTTATGGAAGGTGGGAGTGTTGAGTTGGTAGGGGCCGCAGGGCGAAGGGGGCGTCTGGGGGTGTTGGGGACAATTTTATGTACTTAGAATGATGTTATGAAGCGTCACACCAAAGCCAAACACACTGCTCTGCATCACCGCTCAAACCTTTATCTGATTTTAATCACCTCACAGCCACAAGCCACATTGTGTTTCATGAGTTTAGGTTTGATTTTACTGTTGAATTATGAAAATCGCACCTCCTATAAAGCACAGTAGGGTGGTATTATGCTGTGGCAGGGAAGGAAAAGTTGGTAAAAGTTCACAGGAGAAGTCATTAAAAACCATGGTAGCGACGAATGTAAACAGCTACGTGAACTATATTCATCTATCAGCCATAAGAGGAGACGTCGGCGTCTTACTCAACCGTTGGAGCGACAAACCGGCTACACTTGAGAGATGCGGCGTTTTGTAGTTGCCGATTTTACAGAAGAGCTATGGATTCAACACGTTTGAATGACAGGCTGTGAGAGCTAAGGTGGAGCCTGCTGCACACTGTTCGAAACAAATAAAACACAAATAGAAACTACAAAACCACTGTAGTCTTCTTCGTGGGTTTCGCCAGTAGTACGTTTTGAACAACCACGAGTTTGATCTTTTCCAAAATTGGCATGCTTCCAGGAATGAAATTTATCTTCGTAATTTCAAGTTGCGCAATTTTACGGTTAACGGGAAACGCAGCTACCGATGTATTTTTGCATTCTTACAAAACGTGGTCACAAGAAGAACTCATCTCCTGCGACTAAGGGTTTCCATTTGTCAACTTTGGGCAGTTAGTCGCACATTAAGTCTCATTAAAAAAAAAAACCTCACAAGGAGAACAGTTAAATCTAAATTGAAGCAAGAAATGCTTGATCAAATCAAGGCAGAACCTGACGTGAGAGCGCCACTAAAGTGCTTCAGACACATGGACCAGGACTTTACCGCCCATACACCACCCTATGTGGCAAAGCCATTGAGATTTTGTTGCTAGTTTGTGCTTCATAACAACCTAATTTTACACTTGGATGAAGGCACAGCAAGGCACAGAGCCTCCTCAAGCTTGTCCTCTTGTGCGAAATGCTAATTGGAATCACCTGGCGGATGAACATGAGCCAGAGAGAGGAAGAGCCGACAAAAAAGATATACCCTTAAAAAATGGAAAAGACAGATAAGACCGAACAAAACGACTGAAAAGGGAGCATTATTTTACAGTGCAGCTGCGTTTGAAGTTACTCTACAGAAGACAATTAGGAGGGAAAATATTTGCCCCGGTTAAGCATGCCTTAAAAAGCATACATCTGGGTAATTAAAAGGAACTACCCGAGGTGTTTGGAATTGTGTCATAAAAGTTAACGGGTCTGCGCCGCTTGACAAAAACTCCCACCTCCCTCCATGTGCCTCACGAAAACAACTGGACCGTCACCTGCATTTAGCACGTGACCCTTTGTTTACCTTGACCTTTAGCGGCCTAACGACGATCTCTGTTTGGGTATCTGTCCTGCTGGTGTCGAGGTGCTTCAGCCTCACTGTGTCATAATGACCCAAATTAGTGGTGGAAGGTCATTTTAGCGTATTCCTTTTTTTATATATATATTTTTGTCTTTAATTTGCACCAGGCTGCCCAGAGGGGAAGAAGGGGGAATTCATTACAAGCTTGTTAGACGCTCTCACAACCGACATGGTGCAAGCCATAAACTCACCGGCCCCCTCTGGTGGCGGGAGGTAAGACTGAACAAAGCGCGCCGTGAAAATGCCAATCCTTTGTCTGAGGGTGTGTGTAACCCTTTCACACATCTGCTTCTTAACACCCGCTAGGTTTGTTGAACCTGATCCCAGTCACACTCTGGAGGAAAGAGTGGTGCATTGGTACTTTGCCCAGCTGGATAACAATGGCAGCAATGACATCAACAAGAAGGAACTCAAACCTTTCAAGAGGTACCTGAAGAAGAAAGCTAAACCTAAGAAATGTGCCCGCAAGTTCACCGACTACTGTGATCTGAATAAGGACAAGGCTATTTCGCTGCAGGAGCTGAAAGGCTGCCTCGGTGTCAGCAAGGACGGTAAGAGAAGAAGAAGAAGTTTTCTTCTGAGAATTGGTTCAGGAAATTTTTTATTTTTTTTTATAAAACACATTGTTAGACTTCAGTATCTTATAAATAAATGTATATTTTACTGGTATACGTAAAGTGTGAAACAGAACTACAGTTCTATTTTTATGGAGATAAATTGGAGCCATAAAGTTTGTCCAAAAGAAAAAACAAATTGAACGTAAACAGAAAAATTTGAAACTAAAAATTTTGTTTGAAATCAGTTTAAAATCTTTTTCAATTTAAAATTTCTGTCTGTTGTCTTAAAATCTTATTTTTTATGTATTTTTTTTTCAGCTTGAATTTTTTAAACAAACTTCATGGCCCTAAATTATCTCAATATATATTCAGAGGCATAATAATAAAAAAAAATTTTCAAAAAAACTACAAAAACATTAAATGAAATTAGTTAGCTTTTGAACCTTTTACCCAATAGGAGTTGAGTTTGCCTCCTCTTTTATTGCAACTGCTCCTGCAAAATAAGCAATAAATCAACAAACCAATTAATATCACGATGAATTAAAATGAGCTCCATAATTTCCATTTGCATTATTGTTTTTCTCTTTTCTTTCTCTCTTTCTGCCTAAAAATGGACGACAACAGTCTTAAGTCTGGTGCTTTGGTCTCAACTAAGCCCTCTTTTTTTTTCTTGAAGAACTATTTTGTTTACATCAAGTTCATAATTAATTTTATTTGTTGTTCCAGTTGTTTTGTTTATTTGCTTGGAGTATTTAAAATGTCTTTCAGTTCCAGTTTTAAATGTTTATTGATCTCTTGAGAATGTGTTCTTGCATCATTGTGGCATTACCGTTATACTACTAGAAAATAGTTTCAGAACAACAATATGATGGTTTATAGCAATAACCTCTTGCTGCTGTCGCGGTTAAACAAACTGTGTTACGACTTCAAAGTCAGAGGAAGTTTGTAACGTTCAGTTCAATATATAAAGAACGAGATGTGTCCCAAAGGAGCATTAACTGCAGGATAGCCCTCCAACAAGAGGGTTTTTTTTAAATTATTTTTTTATTTCTATCCAACTACTAACATACTACTTAAATGAGGGATTTACTCATATTTTTAGCCACTGACAGATGTTAACAGATGTCAGCAATTTAACAATTAAAGCAGACGAGCGTTTTAGAGCGTTTTAAACTGAAATGACTGAATTATAATGTTGAAAAAATAACAACGGCCCCAGAAAGATACCCTGTAGTGAAAACACAACTAGAATGTTCTTTGATTGTAAAAAGAGTTTGCTTTACAACTCTAATTCAGCCTTAATCCGTTATCACCATGGCAACGCTTCCAGTTAACGTTTCAGCAATACATATTGTAAATCCCACATTTATTTTTGTGACGGTAGGACAAATCAAAGGTTTTTCCTTCCAATCAATCAGCTGGATTGTGGATGACGCGTAATTGTTTTTATTGGGATTTACGAAAGTTAACACCTATGTGTTTGATTTAAATAACATGCTCTTTTGTCTTTCCCATTCTAAAATAAATACCTGGGGAAACAAGATGACCAGAAAACTGCAATCGATGCACCACCGTGTAAATCTATTTGTGCAAAATGCGACATTCTCAGCTGTAAATAGTTCTTTTTTTGGTAAATCTCTCCAGCACAGTAGTTAAAGTTGCCGAACATCCTTAAGTCGTCAGTCAAACTAAAAAAATGTTTGGAATGTTCCAATATTACATAATGCAGCAACGTGTGCGGCGCTGCTGAATTTGTTCACAATAATTCCTTAAGATTTAATGTGTTCCCACTAAATAAACACCCTCAAATTAAAGGTTTGGTTTTATAGGATGACGCTATTGTAATGAAACTTGAGTTTATTTTAAGAGTAACACGTTTTTGTCAGATGTGCAGCAACTATTGAGAGTCCCGCCCGTGTATTGTTTCAGACTCAGGGATTTAACCAAACAAATCAATAAGACACGTGTCTGTGGAGTTTGATTCCTGTCATTCTCCTCATTTTGCAGGAAGCTCGTTGACAAGCGGCAGTCAAGGAACAAGGCAAGGGACAAAACTGTTCAGTAAGCACACGGGTCTGCGCTTACCAACACTGCTTAAAGCTTTAAACACATTTATACCATCTATTAAAACTGTCACTTGGATCAGTTCATCTTTAACTGCAAGATTATTCATCATGGAAGGACAGGGAACCATTATTTCATACATACGTTGGTGTTTTTTTTAAGTAATCAAAAGCATTCTTTGTTCTTCCAGTTCTTCGTTACAGATTAAAACTGTTTGCTACTGAATTTTGATTACTTGCGTAAAGTTCAAAAGGTTACATGCCACTTTGTCTTTAAACGGTTTGGGAAAGCGCAGATGATGACGCCGTAGTTTTGGAAGCCTCCTTCTATTCGTGGTTCAGTTTCCACGTATTTGTGGATTTTTTTTCGTAGCGGGACAAAATTCCAAATTATTTGCAAAAAGTTAGCAAATTCACTAATTTTTTTTTTTTTTTTGGTAGATCATATCTAATATATATACATATATGTTAAAGAAATGCAGCTAGAGAAGATGAAATACTTTGGCACTGTGCTGCTTAACTCACTATTTGCTGGTGTTTGCAAAGCAGCCAATCCAGAAGCACCATTCCTCTAAGAGCAGAAATAAGGAATATTGTTAGATCTGCCATGTTACTAAGACGGTTTCCACTGTGATTATTAATGCACTTTAAGATATCTTTGGTATTTGAACTATTAAAATGGGCAGTATTACTTGTTTTTAGATGAAGTCTAATGTATTCAGGAAGTCTAAAGCTGGTGGCTTGGGTACCACAAGCTGTTCATGGGCTTGTGGTACCCCACAAGACCAGGGATGAACTGTACACACAAATACCGATACGTTTTGAGAAAAAAATCTCCTGCACTCACAAGGTTTCCTCCAGAAAACTTGCTAAGCCTGGTGCTTCGGTGCTGGGGCAGTCATTCATGCAGCGACCTGTCGTGTTTTTGAGTTTCAAAAAAATGCTTAAAGTTGACAGGAAACCTGAAAATATCACTTGATAATTATGTGTTACTGAAAGATTGGAAGATTAATACATGAACATCAACTTTAACGTATTAAAAAATGCTAACATTTTAAAAAGACTCAAATAAGTAAGCAATGCTTAGCCTGGTGGGGGCACAAGTAAAGTCTGGAGGCCCGCCAGGCGTATGATACCCTGGAGGGAAATCCCTGCACTCAGCTTCCTTATGTGACATCATCGTAGAAATCAAGAGCCAAAATCGACATCAGACAAGATTTTAGGAAGAGGATTGGAGAGTCGGAAACAGACAGGTTGTCAAAAAGATTTAGGTGAAATGTTTTGATCATAAAGCACTTTACTTTTGTTTTATGACTTGTCATAAAACAAAAACAAAATTGTCAGAAGCTTGTAAGAGATCATTCACACTGAAATGAGTTCTGTGCAAGAATGTCTAGTAGCCATTACTGAAAAAGGAAAATAATAACCCATCTGTTGAGATGTCTTAACCAGAAACCTAATGCTTGGCTCCAAATGGGTCTTCCAAATACACAAAGACCATAAGCAGACAATCAAGTTATTTACAAAGTGGCTGAAGAACCACTAAGTTAATGTTTTGGTCAGAGCTAAAAAGATGCATATGAGCAAGGAGTCTCACAATCCTGACTCAGTTACACGAGTTTTGTCATGAGGAAAACTCCAGCAATACATTTCCATAAATTTGTGGGGAGACTCATAATGTTAGAAAAATGACCAAAATGACCCAAGTTATCTTGTTTGATAAGTTATCTCAAGAAAAGTGCAAAACAAATGAACCGTTGAATGTTTACTTTTTAGTCTGGCATTTAGCAAACACAGTAGAATAATTTTCAGCCATTGTAACAAAGTCTTGTGTTTTTTTTAAATTCTGTGTAAATGTGTGTACAGTTCTAGTTTCGAGAAATTGTGATGTATTTTAGACATTTTTTATCATCACTTTCATTGTCATGGCAGTGAATGCCACAATATATTTTGACAAAACAGAAACATAAGTCCAGTTCTTTAACAATTGGGTTAATTATTTGTTCAGCTATTGACTCATTATCCTGTTGTTAGCCAGTCTAACACTTCGGTAACTTTGCTGTGTCCAAATTGAACTGTTGCTGATTTGACCTTGAGATGGTAGAAGTATTGAGAAAAGAGCAAACCCAGAAACTGAGAAGAATCACCAAAGTCTTTTTTTTGTTTTTTTTGTCCCATCCCCCCCACCGCCACCTTCCCTTTTCCAAGTCATCTTCCTTCATCTCTCAATTACTCACTTCGCTTGGATTCCCTGGAATTCACATGCTGATTTTTATTCCCGCTGATGCTGCGGAGCGGGGCTACCGGGTTTGCTCAGCGCCACAAAACACTGAAGTCATGTGTTTACCCTGGGCCTGGCGCGGTCGGCGGCGGAGAACAGTGGCTCTAAACAGGCATAACGTCAGGGTTGCTCACGAGTCGCCAGAATAAACAGCCCCAGGAGTGCCGGAGCGCCGGAGAGGGAGGCCTGTTTTTACTACAGTCACTGAATCTATCACCTGCATGTTTAGGAGCGGGAGGTGAACAGCCTGACGTCTTTATGTGACTCTTATGGTACCACTCAGGCACACGGAGCCGGTGAAGGCTGTGGAGAGAGTGAGTTATGAAATAAGCAAAGGAGACGGGGGAAGCTCGCGTGAAAGAACCGGGAACATATGGCATCCGCTCGAGGTTGACTAAGATAGACAACCTTTGTGCTCAGGCATGCTTTGCTGCTCCTCAATGGCCTGGATCGCTTTAAGTCAAGCTGCTTTTACTGGGCCGTAAATCGTGTCGTGTCCCGTCGCAGCTCCGGAGAGACACGGCAACGCCGTTTGCGTGTATATTCACGGCCACGTTGCAGAACGTGCCTTTTTCCTCGGCGTTGCGATCATTTGAGACACACTATTCGTACCAACCCCATCACTCTCCACTCACTGGCACCAGCGAAGAAAACGATCTGAACAGAGAGAGTGAGAGGTCGACTTTCAGCAGACAGTAATCCTTAAATATTTTTTGTTGTGAACCTTGTGATTGTAATGCTTTTGCCAAAAAACAAAAAAAAATCAAGGTACCAAATTAAATATACTTGGAGTGATTATTACCTGGTTAAAATTGTTGTAGAACCAATACATCTTGTACTTCCCTAGAAGTTATAGGTTATCTTACGAAACCAGCCAGGACATTCCTGAAACTTTCCTGGGACTTATCAAGTGTTTCCTTGGTACTTACATGACGGCTCCTGGATATTTTCTTAAAACTCTCCTGCTGTGTTCCAGATTCTTTCACATCTAGCTGGTTGCTTTCTAGAATGTACCAGGTACTTTCCTGGAGCTTTCCTAGACCTTAGCAGCTACATTACCAGAATTTAGAGAGTTGTTTCTGGTAGGCCTTTTGCAATAAACAATAAATCAATTAATCACATGATAAATTTAAACAAGCTCAATAATTTATTGTTTTTTCCTTTCTCTCTCTCTTTCTACTAATACTGGCCTTCAGTCTTTTTTGAAGAACAATTTTGCTTGTAGAGACTTTGTAATTTAGTTTATTTGTTGTTCCTGTTTTAAACACATTTGAGAATGTGTTCTTGCATTGTTATTCTATTACACTAATATACCTTCAAAATGGTCTCAAATTACCAATATTATTGTTTATCGCAATAACTTCTGGGACAATTTATCATCCAGTAAAATTTATCGCTACTTTCTGTATTTTAATAGGGTCTTTCCTGAAACTTTCATGACACTTAGCATGTATGTAGAGTTATTTTAGGAGACAGGTACTTTCCATTAACTTTCATTGTACTTGCTGCCTCCTTTCAAATAACTTGCCAGGTATTTTTCCAGCTCTTACAAGGGAATCTTCCAGAACTTGGTCTTGAACTTGTCTGGAACTTACCATTTATTTCCTAGAGACCGTTCAGGAAAGTAACCAGTAAGTTTCACAAAAGTTCATAGTAAGCTTCAGGAAATCAGCCAAAAGATTCAATGAAAGTTTTACTTAAGTACCTGTATGTTCTGGAAGACATTCGTTAATTTCTGGAATCTAGCATCTGAAAACGTATTGCCAATCCTTCTCTGTAGACTGGACATTAAGGGAAAACATTTTGTGGTTCCTGATTTTTAAATTAAAAAAAAAAAGAATCATTGATTTGCAAGTATTTAGAAGTATCTGCTCAGTAGCCTTGGTGATTGGAATCGTCGGGAGAGACGCAGGACAAACTTAGGAGACAGTGGCCATGTTTCTTTCAGTAGGTCTGAGTGTGTCTTGTATTTTCTCTGGCTCCATCTGGAAGGTGGAACTGTAACAACGGTGTTATTAAGTAGGTCTGGGACCAGAAGTCCAAGCCCAGAATTTCACAAATTACTCTGCATCACTTCACGCTTTAGCTCAGTTTGACACTCTTAACAGGATGAACAGGAACTGAAGTTGTCAGAGGCGACTTTGATAAAGACAAACACTTTATTCCAAAGATCTCTGCCTTGAACCCAAATCAATCTGGTGCAAAATAAACCCCTTAAAAATCCCCTCATCATCAGCTGTGATCTTCAGTTGGTTCTCGCCACCACGTACTGATGCAGCACAATTCCCAGCTCTGGAGCCAAGCGTTTTTATTGGCCGGTCCCAGGTGAGGCGAGACGATTTAGCGCTAGACAGGATCTGCTTTCAGGTCTTTATCTCAAGTGGGGCCAAGGTGTCCAGAGAGAGGCTGGGGAGCTTTGTGTTGTTAATGGCAGAGACAATCTCCTCAGTGAGCGGGCAGAGAGGAGAGGGAGGAACGCTAAGCGCTCTGGAGCCTGGTAATTGCGTGGCCAATTCCTGGGCACTAATGTCACTTGGCTCCGAACAACAGAGACATTTATCTGAGCTAAAAGAGAAGGAAAGCATGACTTCAGGGGAAGACGATGTCAGAAATATTTTCATTTGCAGGTATAAGTAAAAAGATTGCATGTCGACTTTCTAAAAGTTTTTTAAATCACTGATCACATTGAAACTCTTTTAAAAATCTGAGCAGAACTGAGCTGGATTGGGCAGCAAAACATCTTTTGTTTGTGCCGCCATCAATTTAAGGACACGAATAAATGTTTTCAGAGGTCACAAAAGGTCAGCCAGCCACTGTACCTTGTAAAGACCAAAACAAAATTGGTGTCCATCAACTCTGTGTCTGTGCTGATGAAAGTTTTAATATTTATTACAGTAATAAATATTAAAATGCAATTTCTTTATGCAGTTTTCTGCTGCAAATCAGACTTCTTTGTGAGACGGCTGAACCGAAGAAGCCTATTACAAATGACAATACTTTTCACAAGCATTATTTGTGTTCGTGGAGGTATAAATGCTAAGCACAGCTGTACAGTTACCAAAAAGAAAAAAGGAATAAATAGTTCTTATTGTCACCTTTATCACAAAATAATGATAAAGCTTTGAAGTCGATATCGCCCAGAATATTTCCCAAAACTCTTAGGGATCATGGAGATGTGTTTGTTTGTTTTTCCTGCAAATAATTTGATGTTACATTCCACAGGTAAATCTGTAAACACTGAACCTTGAATAAATAGATGAGGGTCCAAAGTAGCATATTGCTGAAAAAACTGTTGCCAAAAAAAACACGGCGGTAACATAGTTGTGGCGTTTTGATCTCGAGAACCAGCATTATTTGTTTTTATGGGCAAATAGTTTGTGAGCTCGGAGGAATAAAAACTGCTTTATGTAAAACAGAAACGCTCTCGAAATAAAATTTAGCGCTTTGGATTGAGACGCTCCTCTTGAAGTGGTTGCGCTGTTGTTCCCACTACAGGATCTGCTCCCATGGAATGCAGCCTCTGATTTATTGCGTGTGGGATGAGTTGTGATGCCTTCAAGTTTAAACAGCAAGCCTAGTAGTAAATACTTCATAAAAACTCTGGAGAAGCCCTGGGAGTGGAATCAGCTGGACTTGTAATTTACTGCGTGCACGGTCAGTAGTGACAGGAAGTGCACCTGCGTGACCCCCCCTCCACCCTTCCACCTCCTTAACCCATGAGCTCCAGACGCCCTCCACCCACACAGAAACGCAGTTTGATGTGTGCCGTAAGGTCGGACGGGCAAAAAAGAACGCCTAGTCGTCCTACACTGGCCTGATCCGACGTAAGACGCAGTTTGATTGCAGAAATGTGCGGCCCAGAACAAATCGGAGGTCTAACTTGGTTCCATTTGACGGACGGGACATCTGCAAGCAATCTTCGCTCCGTGCCCATCTTCTTTTCTCACAAGCCTCTCCATCATTCTTTCTTCCTCTCGTTTTTTTTTTTTTTTTTTTTGTACCCCACCCCCAACATTTCTGACAGACGAACGAGCCAGAGACTCTCCTGGGCAGTTTGGGCACTATTGCACAACAGACCAGGACTTGAGAGGTTTGCTCAAACAGCGTGATGGACAATGTGAACACATAAAGGGTTCGCATCTATTTAAATCGGTCTCTTGTTTCTGTTCTGTCAAAATAAAATGACAAACTGTAAAAGAATTAAAGGGGCATAAATACTTTTTGAAGGTCCTGTATATAAAGTTGATAGAAGTTAAGTTGAATAACTTTGGCTCTAAATTGAAAAAAACAACAACTTTTTTTTAATCTATTTTCTCACACATCTGATAAAAAGCACATTTCACTTCTGTGTGCATCATTTAAAGCAAACACCTGTCTGCTCCATGTCATGTCAATGTGACGGCGTATTAGGGCCAGGAGTAAATTTGCTCCAAAAAAGTCCGAACTTTTGAGATTAATTTCAGAAATTTTCTAAAATAAAATCTCAGAGTCTCAAAAGTCAAAAGTTTGCAATTTTTGGAAATTATCTGAGTTTCAAAAGTTTTTTTTTTTTTTTAATTCTAGAACCTCAGAAATGTTTTTTTTTTCTAGACAATTTCTGAGATTAATCTCAAAATGTCTTTGAGTTTTTTTTGACGGAAATTTAATCTCCGTGTCTGTTCTTCCAGTCGGCCGTCTGGCGTGAGGAGAGAACGGACGAGAAGCTGAAGACGGGAGCAGAGGGGACGGAGGTGATGTGTCTGCACGCTTCCCAATGGGACCTTAAAGTCGGAGCAGAGAAATCAAGAAGTTTCTGAATCGAAAAAAACAAAAAAGAACGAGAGAGAGAAAGAGAAAAAAAGAAAAGCAACAAAGCGGCGCCAAAATAATTGCACTTTTCCCTCCCTATGTCTGACATATTAACTGCTTTTTTGTTTTTTTGTTTTTATCTTGAAGTGACTGAGAATTCACTAAGTAAAAAATGAGAATATATTTGTAAAGAGTTGACAGGCTCACCACTGGAAGAGCGCGTATGTGTATGTAACCACTCCCCCTCCCCTGCTGTACGTTCAGTCTGCTGTGTTGATTTGTTCAGTCCACATGCTTCAATCCCAGGCCTGTCCAATAAAACCTTACACCACCCTCACCTCCAACCCCCACCACCCTCAGACATGCTGCAGCGGTGAATCAACAGACAACAATCAATCAAAAAAAAAAAAAAAGAAGAAAAAACTAAAAGTAAATCAGTGAACCCATCTGATTTGTCAGCATAAAACAATGAACTCTACGAATCCCCTTGCTCTGGTTATAGATCTGTTGGTGTTTTCCTCGTAAAAAAACAACAACAAAAAAACAAAACAGATGTTTGTGTCGTAAACAAGAAAAGAAAACAAAAACTAGCTGCAAGTACTTAGCTGCGCCACCCAAAACCGATCCAGGACGGCCACGCCATCTGTTAGCTAAAGAAAAAAAAAGACGAAACATAATAAAAAAATAACAAAAAAACAAAGGCAATAAAAAGCACTGAAGTAGTTCAGACAATACCTGCGGTGGCGTAATGCGTCTCTTCTTCAGAACCCAGCGGGTGATTGGCCGACAGCAAAAGCCATCAGTTAGCAGTTAAGCTCCACTGCTAACTCTCTTAGATAAACTGGCACATCCGAATATCTGAAGACACGCAGTGTGGACGTCTGTGCCCTGAAAGATGAGCCGTTAAATAACACAAACCTATAAATGAGTTAAATATCTTCAACAAAAGATCAAGGGCTGTTTGTTTCGTGTTGCCCTGCTGGAAGGTGAGCCGACTGGCTAGATGTAAGTAGCTCCATCAATTCGACCAGCTTCCCATGATGCTGCCGCCGCCACGATGCTGCAAACCTCTGAGGTCTTCAAGTGGGATTCAAAAATTGTGCGCAGAAAGACTTTATTCACTAAGCAGGCGACTTCTAAACTCGGTCGATTGCGCTTAATTTTTATTTAGAAGCAGTAGAGCAAAGAGGGGCTGGATGCAAAAAAAAAGAGCACACCACACTTTTCAGAGTTTTACCTGTAAAACATTTGAAAACCATGTATTCTGTTTTTCCACTTAACAGTGAGTCAGTACTTTGAGAAGCCTGAAATTAATGAATGTAAAGTGAAATTATATGATTAATTTCAAGCCATTTAAATGCTGACATGCAATTGTAAAATCCAAAAATGACCAATAGGGACATTATTGTGTAAAAAAATAACCTTAGCTTTATCAGGTAGCAAGATGGTGGATTCACAGTCGTCTGCAGAGGTAAATATCAAAACGGCTTTTAAAAATAATGGGTTAATGAGAGAGAACAAAGTTTTCAGTTTGTTGTTTATTGGTTAATTAGCTGGAATCTCTTTCAACAAATGAAGATTCTGGTTTTAAACACAGAAAGAAAAAAACCCCCAACAATTTAAACAAAATGTGGCATTCGCACACAAATTTCCATTTCACAAAACAAATTTGTTTTCTGAGCATCGATGCCCCGTGTCCGCTTTTCATCCCTGAAACAATCCACAACATCCACCTTCAACCCGCCCCGCCTCGTCTGACCCGTTCTCGGTGCAAAAAACACAAAGCCAAAAAACAACAGAACAGAGAGGGAAGAGATATTAAGTCTTTTAGGAATGTGAAGCACAAAAATTCCTCCCCACATTTGGGAATAATTGGCTTTCAAAGTAGGAGAAACACGCTTTCGCTGCTGGAGTCCGGACCCTTGTGTTTGTTTTGAGTTTTTGTTTTCTTGTTTTGTTTTTTTCTTTCCCCCTCCCCACAAATATCTGCAGCGGCTCTTGGACACGGAACGCTTTTTATTGTAAATATGTATGATAACCCTTTTTTGTTTACTAAATCCCACCACAGTGGTATGATTTTAAATGTACCTCACTGTCATCGTAGCTTCTTGTAAAACACATCCCCTTTTCGTCTTCTCCTCTGTTTACCCCGTGTCAAACATTTTGACTTGTTGAGTAACTCATTCACGCTTAAATCCGTAGACTGGGCTGTTTATTTTATTTTTTTAAATCCGTGCTCTGCTTAATTTTGTGTCTGCCTTCATCACTGAACACCAGCAGGAATGCAACACAGTGTCTGGTGCCTACAATCAGAAAGTCCGGTTGTTTCTTATTCTAACTTGAACTGAACATTTGTGCCAAGAACAAGAGAATAATCCCATCCTTCCTCGAGTCCTGTGCAGTTTTTCCTCTCCCCCCCCCTTCCCATCCAGGTTAGAAACACAAAGATTTTGTGTGTCTGCCGAAGTGCTTCCAGACGCAGGCGAGCTGCAGATTGTTCGGAAACATCTTAGAAACGAGCCAACAGGCTGACAATCAGCACAGATGGTGATGGGATATGTGTGTGTGTGTGTGTGTGTGTTTGTTTCTAATACCTTGTGGGGACCATATTCCTGACACATGCTATGTTGTGGGGACCCACTGCTCCTTGTGGGGACTGAAGCCTGGTCCCCACAAGGGGAAACGCTGTTTTTGGGTCAGGGGTCAGATTTAGAACTAAGGTGTGAATTGAGTTTTGGTTAGGGTTAGGGTTAGGAATGTAATGGGTAGGGTTAGGATAAGGGTAAGGTTTAGTTTGTAGAAATGAATGGAAGTGAATGGAAAGTCCCCGCAAAGATTGCCGCGCAAACGTGGGTGTGGGTGTAGAGAGGGGGTGCTGCAGCTGGCTGTCACTTTGACTCCAACCGTGTTTCAAAAGTGACTGTTTTTTAATATTTTTACTAAAATTTGAAGAATGAGGTCCGACTCAAACCCACGGCAATTCTTGATAAAGTAAATTATGTGGCTCAAAATTAATATGTTCTATTTGTCATAAGAATGTAGTAAAATAATAATAAAGAAAAAGAACAAAATGATCTTATAAAGTGAATCCTGTCATTAGGCAGGAACATATAAAACTCATTTCAAGAGCTTTTCTTGTTTCTTTCCTGAATTTATAAAAAAAATAAAAAATAAAAGAGAAGTTTTGGCCTTAAATTTAAAAACAAACATCGGAACAGGTGTGGCATTCTTAACTTATAACAAAAACAGTAATAGTACAATGTTGTTCATAACATCTGTTTAAACCATGACTAGTCTGGACAAGAGTGAAGAGAAGGAGTTTTACACTGCCCCCAACTGGTGAAGATGGGTAACTGCATTCATAAAATAATTCAGATGTAAAACTGATAATTTGCTTCTTCTTGGGTGAAAGTCAAAGCCGTATGTCTTAATGTAATACAAATCAAAGAATTATGGTAAACATCCAAAAGTCTAATTAGTATTGAAAATATACCAACTCAACTAAATTAGTTATTAAGTTAACCTATTTTTCCCCCTATTTTGTTTGTGCAGCGATGTTGAAAAGGAGCAACAAAAAAACAATAAACAAACTTGTTATTGGCTAACAGAAGATCACTGAAATATTAAGAAACTATTGCTACAAGGTCTTGCCTTAGGGGAGAAGAAGCTAAGCTTGCTAGCTCTTGGGTCTGCTAACAATGCTAGCCAATGTGAATTTTGCTGTCAAATTAGCTAAAAATGTATAAAAACTTTCATTCTTGCTCCAATTCAGGATCTCTTAGCTTTTAATAAATACATGTTTATGACACAGTTCAAACAAACATATCCATCTAGTCATTCTTGGGAGGGTTAGGGTTAGGCTTAATGATTAGATGGATAAATTAAGCTAACAGCTGACGGAATCACTTAAAATTCATATGTTCACATGTGATTTGTTGTCAAAATAAAGCAGCCTCTATTGTAGGAATTTAACCATTTCTGAACATTTAATTTACACACTAATCTGCTTGATTTAAATTTCTCGACTAATGTGTTCCCTAAAATTCATTTGTGTAGCGTATGGCACTAAATTCCTTTTTTGTGATCTTTTCGTCAAACATTTTAAAAAATATCATAAGGAAATATTTTTAGAAAACCTCATGGAAAACAAAACAAAACAAAACAAAAAAACTTTGGGGAGGCACTGAAACAAAAGATTTTTAGAGGTTATTAGAGGTATTTAACATAAAATCCTTTGTATTTACGTCAAATTGATAAGAAATAATGTGAAAAGGCCAGCTGCTCCGAGGTTGACAGTACTATTGAAGTAAAATCAATACCACAAAAAAAAAAAATTCACATATCATCCATATATGTATATGAAAACTACACGGATGAATAACCCAGACTCTTATAAATAAATTAAACGGTGCAATATGAAATTCCTTCTTCTATTCTTCTTCTTTAAACTAATAACAACTCACTGCAAAAAATCTAAATCGTTTTCTGTTTTTTTTTGACTGGATTGTTTGTTCATCTGATTTAGTGATGAGACTTCAAAGGTGCGGATGTTGTCTGTGCGTGATGGAGTTGAGGTTGCTGAAGAGGGCCAGTGCATGTGGGGGTGTGTGTGGGTGTGTGTGTGGATGGGTGGGTGGGTGGGTGGAGGGATTGTAGATGAAACCAGAGCCAGGAGGCAGCTGCAGTACATCTGTCTTGCTCTAACACATGTGGCATTTGACTTCTAGTGTGAAGTTCAAAAGAGTTTTATAATGACGCAGCTGCTTTAGGATCTGTGTGCGTGTGTGTGTGTGTGTGTGTTGGGGTTGGGGTGTGTGTTCTTATTCGTTACCGTCTGGGCAGAGGGTAGGCAGGTTGCAGAGGGCCTTCAGAGCTGACTGGTGAATTTGGAGCGTCGACAGTGATGTATTGTCAGTACAGGTGCAGCATTGTGGTTCAGGGAGTCATGGGGCTTATACACGCTGGCCATGTCAAATCAGCAGGTTTTGAAGCAAAAACCTGTTTGTTAAAAGAACAACAACAAACATAAAGCACACCGTGTACAAATCAATTCATAAGTTGTATGTTGGCCTGTCACAAAACAAAATTTGCCGGACGGTAAATTGTCCAATTAGTTATTGTCAGTGACTCTAATCGAATTACTGATTGATCTTTGAAAAAATCATTTAGTTAGATTACTGATTAGTTGATTTAGAAAGTTACATTAAAAGTAACTTTTTAAGTTGCTTTCTGCATCTGTTGACAATAATGTTCCGCCACCTGTGAAATACCTTAAACCCAAAACGTAGAGGAACAACCGCAAGAGAGAGTTGGCACGAAACGCTGCCAAAAAGAGACAAAGTCAGCAAGACAGCAGTGATCCAAAGAGACCAAAACAACATTTTTGACCTTCTTACGACAGGCTGTACATGATGGAAAGCTAGACATCACCCATATTGCTGCATATCCACAGTGAAACATGGTGGAGGCAGCATCATGTAAGGGGCATGTTTTTCATAAGCAGGGACAAGGAATCTGATCAGAGTTGATGCTCAAACAAATCGCGCTAAATCCAGACATCGAGCATCATCACTTCTGGAGACAGTCGTTGCAAATTAGCCGTTGTGCTAATGCACATAAAACTTTAAATATATATACTACCAAGAAAGAAAAAACCCCAACTCTCCAGATGTGTAAAACAGGTTAGAATGTCCTCTAAATGACTGGTACTGAAATAAAAACCAAGTTGAACAAAAATCTGAAGTCATAGGAGCTGAACAGTGAAGCGTGCCACACTTTCCAGTTTTTCTTCACTAAAGATAAAAAATAAGACAAGAAAGCCGTCACTTCACAGTGATACAAATGTTAGGCTGTAAAGTTGCAAAATGACTCATGAATACTGTAGCAAGGCACCCGTGACTGGACAAGCCTCAGTAACCTAATGGGCAATTAAAAAAATTTACAAATAACAAAATGACATGGAATCTATAAAAATAACTTAGCAAACGGCGTATATAAAAACACAAGGTTTTATGTCACAACAGGTTGTTAGAAGTTTATTTCAGCTCATCTGTTTAGAATTTAGTTTTAATTAAACACAACGTTCACCTCCAGATGTTCTTGTGGTGATGAGCAAAATTACTTTGTAATTTCCTGAGTTTTCTTTTTTCTTTTCTTCTTCTTTTCTTTTTTTGGGTGCATTGAAACACTTAGGAACAGATCAGGAACCCGATTACAGGTAATTTGAAGAGAGAGCCATTAGCTTGTGCTGAGGTGGGAGTATGAGAGGGGGATGCGAGCTACGCACTACTCACCATTTGTGTCTGGTGCCCTCTCGTCCCCCCTGCCTGCCCCGTCTGCCCCCCCTGCGGCAGCACCTGCCCAGCTGTCGGAGCACGGTGGGGGTCACGGGGGTCAGGGGGCTCAAAGGGTCACATTCCAGATGGGAGTATCCACACCCTGATTAAGAACTCAGCTGCAGGATCAGAGCCTGCAGGTGGATGGTGCATTAAACCTCCTAAAGCAAACCACTCTTCTTCTTTTCCCTCTTTCTTTTTGTCATGTGAAACTCAAACAATATGTATATGTACATCGTCTCTTTCGTTCTCTTGCTGGTTTTGTGCCAAACATGAATTTACTGTCCTGAACTCGCGTGTTAAAACAGTTAGTTCAAAGCAAAAGAATTTTAAAAGGCAAAACTAATTTTCCTATGTCAAGTTTTGAAATGTATGTCCTTGTATTATAATGTCAGTAATGACATTATAATATTGATGTTTTGAAACTGCGTGGTCCACCTGTTAAAACTACTCATGTTTTCACTGAATTTGAATAAAGTCAGAAGTGTTTAATGACGTCATGTCCTTCACTCACCTAAATGAGATTGAAAGTGTCTAAGTTTCAGAATATGAGAAGACCCGTTCACGAAAACATGTATGAAATATGTTTACATACTTCTAAATCAGAAAACTAAATAGGGAGCCTGTGTCATTTTCACTGACTTTCAGCCACATGTTGCAGTTTTACAGCACAATCAAGTAACTATGTTAGCTCCAGTTGTTATAAGAATGCTGCATATATCAAATGTGAGTGAAAAGAAAATTTATTTCCCAACTTAATGCCTCGAAATAGGGTCTCTTTGTCTTTAAAAACTCCGCCTTCAGGAAGTCATCACAACATGGCTCCTCTATTGACCCTTTAACAACGTTTTTACCAGAGTTGCACTGAGAAGTAGCTCCTATAATGAGCTCAGTGGGTAAACAGTTCCTCCAGGTGTTTGCTAATTGCTGCTGGCTAGTCTGAAGGAGCCCAGTTGAGGAATGGTGCAGTGGCTGTGCTCTGTGATATGGAAGCCTGTAAGATTGGAAACTGCAGCTCAGAGGAGGAGCTTTGTCCTGAAATGCGGCGGTAGGTCCACTTAGGCGTTTTGCACGCCAGAATGGTTGCCATGGGAGATTAAAGGATTTCTCAAACATGCATGAAAGAAACAAGGCAACTCTCCAGGTATGTTTTTGATGAGGGGATAACATTATGACATGATGTAAAGCTCAAAAAAAGACTTCATATTAATTCCACTGATCCAGCCAGACAGTTTGCAGTAGAATATTTGCTAAAACCTTTGCTACGAAGTTGCAGCTCAGTGCTTCAAATTGATGTCCAATGTGCTTGACTGACATCTATTAGGGTTACAAGAATATGTTAATTTTCACATTTGTCAGTCTCTGGATTACTCTCCCCGTGGAGGAGTGTGAAATCTGTTTCTAATTTAATCAAACATTCAATATTCTTAGAAAGAGATACGATCCTGTGGAGCCATAAAATGCTCTAAGAATTTCCATCCCAGCTAACAACATTATCATCAAACTGCAACACACAACCCACCCTAACCCACACACACCCACACACACACATGTTTGCGTTGCTATCTTTGTGGGGACTTTCCATTGACTTCCATTCATTTCTACAGCCTAAACCTTACCCTAACCCTAACCATTACATACCTAACCCAGTCGACGGACGAGGTGGGGGGAGTTGTCGAGAACGTTTTTTACTCACCTAACTTTTCCTCACCTAACCAAAACTCAATTCACACCTTAGTCCTAAATCTGACCCCTGACCTAAAAACAGCGTTTTCCCTTGTGGGGACCAGGCTTCAGTCCCCACGAGGAGCAGTGGGCCTCCACAACGTAACATGTGTCAGGAATATGGTCCCCACAAGGTATTAGAAACAAACGCACACACACACACACACATACACACACCTTACCATAATGTCAGTGTTTTTCCCCTTTCTAAAATGCCTCCTCTGTGCTCCAAGTTCATTTTCAGCTCTGACCTCAGAGCAGTTTGTTTTTCCCCTCATCCGCAGCCACAGGCTTTGATTCGTACAGACAGCTCTTCTGTCAGACGGAGAGCAGAGGAGGCCCACTGGACCCGTTTTACCAGGTCTGCTCCAAATGCATCGGCTGGGTGTGACTGTGTAAGGGGGAACCCGCAGGTCCAGAACGTGTGTGTCCTGAATAATGCACTGTCATTTCAGAAACTCAGGGTAAAAAGAAGGGATCAGTGCAGTTGTGAAGCAGCTATGAATTATTAACTCATCCAGCTCATTTTAACTGAAATAAGCATTTGATGCTAAAGAGATTCAGACAAATTAACGCTACAGGATAAAACCAGAGATTTTTCAGTCCACTGCTCTGGTAAGTTGGTTTGAGATGATTGAAACAATTTGTCACTGTTAGAGGATTAGCATTCTGTGTCTTTTATTTCTGTATTTTGATGCAGCTCATCAAAATACAGGATGTTGGTAACATTACTCACCAACATTAGCCACGTTAGTCACTAAATCCATGTTAAAAACAGAATCAGCTGTTTTTATTGCATTGAGTTTTAATCCAATAAAAACAGCTGATTCTGTTTGGGTTTTTTTGTTGTTTTTTTTTACTACTTCCTCCTGCAGAGTAAAATACTTGAAGTACTTTTTGCAAGTTTCAAACTAAATCTTTTTTTAAATTTTTATTTCTTGTAATTTCTGTCACAAAGACAGAATTTGATTTAATCTATGTTAAATCAATGAAAAGTTGCATTGACAACAATTAGAAAGCACAAAACCGCAACGATGACAGGGTTTTTAATGTTGTGGTTTCAGACAGGTAATACTTTTTTGTCTGTTCCAGTCCATTAGATTTTTTTTCATCTTGAAACTCAACATTTCAGTATATGTTTTTTAATTGTTTTGCTCAATAACCTTACATAAAGCAGACATTTTTAAGGTTTGACTCACACACGTCTGAATTGATGCTTTGTGGAAACACCTTTCACTGTAATGACAGCAAGTCATTTCCAGCTGTGCACATCTAAAAAAAGTCTCAGTCAGCTTGATGAGGAAAGGAGTGTACACAACTCCAATGTAAAAAAAAAAAAAAAAAAAAGAATCTCTCGTTTTTATTACAAATATTGCTGATTCTCACTTCTCTTTTAGTTTTGCCTGTGTAAATCAGGCCACAAGAACATTTCGCTACATTTTTAGTCTGACTAGTGAATCTGTGCGAAATTCACCAAAACATTTTGATAACCACAAAATGTCACATTTCTTCTTCTTCTAGATGGTTCATGGTAATTCCAGGATTACAAGAAAGCATGTGTTTTTCCAAAGAAGAAGAAATAAAATCCAACGCTAATCTTTCGTGTTCAGTTTTCTTCTAGAAGTCCAGACAATAAATGCACCTGCTTTCCAGGAGAGATATTCTGCCTCACCCCAACAGATGGTATCTACAGAAATTCACTTCAAAATGCCATACGAGGAGAAATATCAGTTCTGAGCAGTAGCAAACTCTGGCTATAAGCTGCAGTTGTTGTTTTTTTTTTTTGTTTTTGTTTTTTTCCAGTCACATTTTTAAAGAAGCTGAGGTGAAACATTTGGGAAAATGCAGGGTTTGTGGTTTCGGAGCCGTTTGACAGCAACACTACTGGCCTCCATCCTGGGAGCCGTGCTCGGCCCCCTGCAGGTCGGCTACCACACCGGCAACGTCAACGCTCCAGCCAGGGTAAGAGATGACAGCGTCTGTTTATTAGCATCCATGTGTTTCCTGAAACCAGGGGTGAGTGATAACTGCAGAACCAGAAAGGAAAAAAATATATATTTATAATGAAATCAAGCTTTTGTCATGATTTCAAATTATATAACATGTTATTTAGATATTTCACAATGGATTGAAATTTTACGGCATCAAGTTCAATTTACATTGAAGAAGACCATACATGGGTCCATACAAGTCCATACATTGAATTATCTGCTACTGGCAGAAAATCTTACTTATAATACTTAGATTTTTCCAATCCAAGGAGTAATTTTTCATCAATATAAAACAATATTTTACTTAAAACAAGCTTCTATCTTTCGCCTAAAAGTTATTTCTAAGTTAGTTTTGTCTTATTTCAAATGTACCAAGATATTTGTAGTAGAAATTAGACCAAAATGCTTGTTAAGATTTAATGTTTTTGCAGCCTAATCCGCTGCACATCCCAGGTGTCTCCTTTACCAAGTCATAACTGCTTCATCCCCACTAGATAAAAGCCTCATTATTGCACATCAAAAACACAGAACAAGGTAGAGAATGTAACGTCTTTAAGGTAGGCCATATAGACGAGCCAACAATCTCTTTACATGGTCAAATAGGGAAGATACTCATGATGTAGACTTGCTACAGCTCCATGTGCTGTTTTTCTTTGTCTTCTGTTCCTTTATAATTACAATATATGGTATAAATTAAGTAGACAAGAGATTAAATGCCATTCCATGGGGAAAAAAAGTGATGAGTCCAAAAGCGACCCAAATGGTCAGCCAAGTCTTGGACATACTTCAGAAAAGCCAAACAGCAGGCAGACTGTTGAACAAATATCACACAGCCTTGTGAAGTTAAACCTAAACCTCAGTGGCTCAGAAAGGTGCTTCCTACAGTCAGCAGAGCTTCACACCACTGAACGTACACCAACACCACAAGATGTCTTCACATTGGACATTTAACTGCAACACTTAGCTTGCTACGAGGTTCTTCCTGCTTCATTCGCACATCGGCGTTGGGTTACATGGTCCAAGTTCTCGTGCCTTTTCCTTTTTTTGCTGGTCTTCAGATCATCGAAGAGTTCTTCAACAGCACATGGAGAGCCAGACACAACCAGTCGATGTCGGATCACAGCCTGACCCTGCTGTGGTCGCTGTCCGTCAGCATCAAGGACTTTGGAGCGTTCCTGGCCTCTCTGGGGGTTAAACACCTGGCAGATTCATACGGCAGGTGAAAACCAAGAAAACAAGCACAACGGAAACGCACAGCAGACCTTCTACCATTTACTGACGAGCGTTTGTTTTTGTTCCCCCTGTGAAGACGAAACTCCATCCTGATCGC
Organism: Poeciliopsis paucimaculata; assembly: GCA_903067055.1. Lineage (NCBI taxonomy): Eukaryota > Metazoa > Chordata > Actinopteri > Cyprinodontiformes > Poeciliidae > Poeciliopsis > Poeciliopsis paucimaculata. Next base: position 58,380 of record CAEGAD010055684.1, read on the forward strand.
CAACTGTCTGTCAGTGGCAGCGGCGTGCGTTATGTTTGCCTCCAAAGCCAGCGGGTCGTTTGAGGTTCTCATCCTGGGACGGCTGGTGTTTGGCCTGTTCTGCGGTCTTGTGATGAGTCTAAACCAACTCTACATCCAGGAAGTGTCCCCTACCAATCTGAGAGGAGCCTTTGCCACACTCAACCAAGTGTCATTAGCCTCTGGCATCCTGATAGGGATGGTGAGGACGGTGCTGGTGATCTTTCGTTTGGATAGTTTAACTCGTTTGTGAACGTCTTACAAACTATGAAGAGTATAGAATAAAGCATTTACCATTTGCTACAGGTGGCTGGTCTGGAAACAACGCTGGGCACGAAGAGCAACTGGGCAATGATGCTGTCCCTGTCTCTCATTCCGGCCCTGATGCAGTACCTGGTTCTGCCTTTCTGCCCAGAAAGCCCTCGGTACCTCCTGATGAATCAGGGAGAAGAAAGGAAAGCAGAAAGCGGTGGGTTTCTACTTCAGTAGCCTCAATTAGGAAATCACAGGAGATTAAGTCAACCCAGGATCTACAATTGTCACAAAAAAAAAAAAAAGAGTACATACACCTTTCACGATTCAGTATTTTGTTTGACAAGCTGAACATTTCGGTCAACCAAAAGTACAATGATGACAAATTAAAAGATCAATAAAGTCAGTGTTTTGGAATGGATGTAGTTGGAAGGAAATGTATATAAACTCTTGATTTGAAGGAAGTACAATTTCAAAAAAGCCAATAGCCAGTGTTGCTGATCATTGATCTCGAACCATTTCAAAACATTTCGGGGTTCCTCATTCAACTCTGGGGACAAAAATGGTTAGGGTTAGGGTAGGGTTAGGGTTAGGGTTGTGCTGTAACCTGTAACCTTCCCAGGTTACAACACAACTCAACTTTTCCTCTCACCGCCTCCACAGTCGAGCCAAGAATATTTTTAATGGAGTCATATTAGGGGATGGTGATGAGATATTTGGCTGTTTGGGTTGCATTTACCCAATTTCAGCACGTAGAAAGAAATCTTTTTGTTACATCATAATGCGTGAACGCGTGCAACTTAAAAAAATGTTAAGATTTCTAGGTTGTGTTGACAGGACACACTTTAGCCATCGACAAACAAAATGCATTTAAAACACACAAATTCCATCGGTTCTATGAAAGCCCATTATTGTTGTTTTCACCCTGCAGCCCTGCTGAGACTGCGAAGCCACGCCGACAAAGTGTCCAGAGAGCTGGAGGAGATGAAGGAAGAGGCTGCACACACCCTGACCCGCGTCACCGTCCGGGATTTCCTCCAGAAGCGGAGCTACAGGCGACCGATCCTCATTGTTCTCCTCGTCAACTTAGGGAGCCAGCTTTCTGGATTCAATGCAGTAGGCAAAAAAAAAACAAAAAACTTCCACAAAGCTTAAAGATGTTACTTTTACCAGATTGCAAATAAACAAGGCAACACGTGATGCCACTAGCCCATCTTAAAGAAACACATTTCCCAGTTACTCTGCTCTTTTATTCCAGATCATCAACTACTCCACTAAAATGTTCCAGGCCAAGTTCGATGAGGCCAAATACCTGACTCTAGGTGTGGGAGTTGTCAACGTCACCTTCACTTTGGTTGCGGTGAGTACAAATCATCTCCAGCTCATTCAGACTGCAGAAGAATACACATCAGCCGCATCAGAGGTTGGGATAAAGCTGATGTGTTGCTTCCAGGAAATGTCGTTCTGACGATCCCGTGGTCAGGTTATTGCGGCATTTTATTTAGAAATTAGGAATCTAATGTGAGCTCACTGGGATCAGTGATGAAAAACTGGTGTTGATTTGGGTGAGGACACCATTATAAGGTCAGTTCTACACTGCAGAGTAAACTATTATGAGGAGCCAAGACAAAATGATGCTGCACAGCAGAGCTCATTAATGTGGTGGTGGTGGTGGGTTTTTTTTGGACAATAGACCTCCAGAGATTAAATCTCTACGCAGGGCCGGCCCAAGATTGTCTGGAGCCTTTGGTATATTATGACTCATGGGCCCCCATTGTTTCTGTTAAGAACATTTCCACCACTAACGTTATTTTAATACAGAGAGGGGACGGAGCTTAAAAGCAATCCCTGGTAACTGGTTTTTATTTGCTGAGATAACAACCGAGCTCAAACGCAAAGATTCAACTCATTGAATCAAATTGAAGCCACGGTAACACAATAATCAGACCATGAAGATTATTCTTCAATCTTAAGTTTAAAAGTTAAACAGTTTTTAAAATTTTTTTTATTTATTCATCTCTGTTGAAACCGTAAAATGAAATTTAACAGTATTCTCATTCTCAGTAAGCAATTAAGTTTAAAAAGATCAGTGTTTCTCAAACTTCTAACAAACACTCGCAGACCATGTAGCTTGAAATTTCCCCCACAATAACACAACGCATCATGTTCTAAAAACTATAGAAGCTCTGCAGCTCACCCCAAGAAACTGGAAAATATTCCTGCAGACACAAATTCCTCCAATCATTAATCCAGTAATCCTGGCGTTGTCTTCTTTCCACTGGTATCTTTGGCTTTTATTTTGAGTGACCTGGTCTTAAGCCACTTTTAAACACAATCCTTTGGTAAGCTAATTGTACGCGTCACTCTTTGAGTTCACACCACAGCAAAATAAACGGTCATTTACATGCAGTACTCAGCGGGACCACAAGGGTCCTGCTGAGTACTGCTTATGCCTGTCTCTATTTAGACCTTCAGGTATTCATTATGGCACATATCCAGTTAATAACATACAATCCATATTAATACACTAATTGATTTTAATCTTTACAAACATATCCCACAATACACAAATAGAATCTTGTTTTGTAAATTTAATAATAAATTCTCAGAACTGATGTGAGATCTGAGCCAACCATGGACATTTCATGGACATTTTGATGCAAACCAAATTCATTGCCCTTTTTTTTTTTTCGCCCTCTCATTATTTATCCCCAGTTCTTCTTCATGGAGCGGGCCGGGAGGAGGAAGTTGTTGCTGATTGGTTTCCTCTCCATAGGAGTTTGCAATTTCCTTATGACCATAGTCGACTCTGTTCTGGTAAGTCCATCATAGTTTGGTCGGTTTCATTCTCGTTGGAAATGTCTTTAATCTTTAAAAGCAAGCAGTGAAAAACTTATGTTTTCTTCTTCTTCTTTTTTTTTTTTAACTTTTCTTTCCAAACACTAAATGTCCATAGATTTATGTGTATGGCTATAATTTTACTTCAGTCAGTCTTTGGGTCTGACCAAACAAAGTCGTTTAAAGACAAGTCTTGGTAAGCCAATTAAATCAACAGACTTTGACAAACAGGCCCTTCTGAACTAGCCTTTAGCTTTAGCCTGGGGAGCCAACTATTTTCCAAATAATCAACATATATATCTGGGTGACCAGCCAGCCTAGAAAAACATGGACAACTTTGCTGCGGTCCGGATTCAACATCAACAATGACGTTGAATTGCAGTACTGGTTTGTCCATTAAAACCTAAACCACTTTATTTTTTTAACACATTAAAACATTCGTTGATGTCATTGTTTATAATCTTTCACCTTTCACCTCCCAAATAGAATCTCAGATCATCGTGATGGGAGTCAATGTTCTCTTCTCTGTGCCTAACCAATCAAACTTTGCTTGACCTTGGGACAGAAACGCCACACCTGAGGCGTAAGAGTGACCTTTGCTCCCTCTCTGCAGCACCTGGTCCCAGAGCTGCGGAGCCTGCAAGTCCTTCTGGTGTTCTGCGTGGTCTCAGCCTACGAGCTGGGCCCCGGCCCTATCTCCTGGTTCATCGCCGCCGAACTGTTCGACCAGCCCGGGAGGCCGATCGCCATGGCGCTCACCAGCATGGTCAACTGGGGAGGGAAGTTCGTCCTCGCCCTCCTCTTCCCTCCGTTGCTGGTGAGTTTACACGGTCGGCCGAGCCAGACTTCTGAGGAAGCTTTGAGAGAGGCGAATGTCTTGTTTTTGTTGGTCGCCTAGCGCCTCTGAGACGTTGCTTTTAAACACAGACCGTAAAAAATCCCCGGCCTGTTTTATGCTAGGCATGTGTACTCGACGTAAAATGGAAATAAATTATGTACAGTTGTTGTTTAAGACGCATAAATCTCTCTCTAAAAGCTCGACGCGAGGCTGAGCTCATTGACCGAGTGATTGACTTGTCAGCTGTGGAGGGAAAGCGTAAGCCAACAAAGATCCGTTTTTACGGCCTTTTTGGTTTTATAGCATCAAGTTTAAATCACGAGAGACTCAGCAGGTTTTTTTAAGCGTAACATGGAAAGCAATAAATATAGTAGTTTTGTCTCTTTTTTTATTTTTATATTCCCCCAAAATCTCTTACAGATAATCTGCGGGGCCTACGTCTACTTGATTTTCACGGCAGTGGCTCTGCTCGCCTTCGCCGTCACGTGGCTCCGCCTCCCCGAGACCAAAGGCCGCACGTTTGACGACATTGCGGAGGAGTTCAGAGGAGCGGAGGGAATCCCGCTGCACAACAGTGGCGGATTCAACACTTTCGCCTGAACAGCAGATTTTTCCTTCTCCATGATGATCCAGAAGAAACTGTTAGGCCACATAGGTCAAAGTCAAGGCCCACGGGCCGGATTCGGCCCGCAAATTAATTATCTGTGGCCTCCTGGATGATAGCCTATTTAATTACTACTAGAAAATTCCTGAAGAAATATAACCGGGGCCTGCCAAAGTGTGCCTGTCGGTTTGGACCCAGCGTTCTGATGCTAGAAATTAGCATCAATGCAAAAGAATTGCAAAGTAGAATGTGGAGAATCGCAAGCCTGTTAACTAACATGGACTCCCACCATTCAGTATGTTAAAATGTGTGTGTAAGCTAAAATTAGCCAAAATGCTAATGTAAGCCTAAATACTGTCATTAGCATGTGGGGTATCATTAGAATGTTGTCTGTAATTGACTTGCTACAGTCAGTGTCTTATACATGGCTAATAAGTAAGAAAAATAGATAAAAGCTTATTTTAGTTTAAAGGCTAATGCTCTGCCTTGCACAGCAATGCTGCACATTTTCAGTAAGCTTCATTTTAAATGTCAAAACTAATCTAATTATTAACAGTGATTGGGTTAAATCAGTTATAAAATGCCCAAAACAACAATAAACTGATGTAAAAATTGTCAAGGCTTTTATTTTGAAATTTTAATTAAGCTTAATTTTAAATTGCCAAACTAATCCTGTGTGTAACAATGGTTGGTTAAAATCAGTTATAAAATGCCAAAAACAAGTAATTCTAAAGGCCAGCTCATTCCTCAGAGTTCTGCCTCAGTTAAAACTACAGTGATGCGTTTTTGTAGTCCTAATCAGCTGCTCTGGCCTGCTGTGTTCCGTTGCTATGGTAATGGATTCTCTGACAGCTGTGAGTCAGACATGGGGAGACAGAATTTTATCAGTTTGAGGCAGCCAGTTTGACTAAAAAACGCAGTCCGAACTACTTCTTCCCGTTCGGGAACCGTGATACATATTGGAAAACCGTTTGAAGCGTGTGAGAGGGCTATTTGTCATCTCCGATAATCCTGCGACTCATATTTGTACCTCACTCACAGTAATAGCAGTGATGAGAGAAAGATAGTTTGTGCTGAGCTCAGAAATTTTTCAGAAATACATGGAAGTCAATCTGGCTGAGCGTGTAGAAATCCTGTCCCATGACTTTGCTCTGAAGCACCTTGACAGAAAACCGTAAGCCCTAGCAAAATTTTGAAAACATTTTACCAGAGCAGGCATGAGTATCAATCTTATGACCGACTTTGATACCGATACGGTGATATTTGTGGGCATGATGGGAAGTTCAAAATTTATTTGGGGACAAAATGGTGCTCTGTCCCACACTCTAACGAAACATCAGTTACACTCTACATTTCAGCAGTTGGAAATTTTGCTCGTTTTTCGCTTTTTACATCGCCATGGTAACTCCAAATCCCACTAAAAGTAATAGTGGGATCTTGAGGCTTTTATTTTGAAATTTTCAAAATAAAATTTAATTTTGAAATGAAAATTTTTTGCCAAGGATTGCCATCCCTGACTAATTGGATAATTGACAATAATTTAAAAAATATTGTCAATCACTATAAAATAACTTTCAATCACATTGATCAAGATCAATGTGATTTCCACAGGTGGTGGACCATTGTTGTTGTTAGCAGCTGCTGAAATTAACTACAAAAGTTACTTTTAATGTAACTTCGTTACTTTCCAAATCAAGAAGTTAGTAATCTAAGTTACTTTTTCAAGGAGTAATCATTAATCTGATTATATAATATTATACAGATAAACAGATTTGGACTTGGATATTTTTTTCACTTACTAATTTTAATTGTAGAAGTCTTCATACAAATTTTGACAATATTAGTGAATATTTGAAATAATTTCTAAGTCACTTTCAAGTAATAACATTGTCTGTGACCTTGTTAAATGACAAATCCAAAGATTTTGAGTTGGAGGGGTATAATCTCTTTCATACAAATTGAGTGAAGACCAAAAGTGGGGGTGTTGCTGTATGTTAGTTGATCTGTGAGATGTGAAAAATGAAATGTATGTCATTTGCTTTGGATGACATGATGGAAAGTGTTACTGTTGAAACTGAGATGGAGAAAATAAGTAACATTGTAGCTTGTATACATAATGCCAGGCTCTGTTAGAAAAAGATGTGAAAATCTCCTAAATAGATTAAATGATAGGAAAACTTGGTTTATATGTGGAGATTTCAATATTGATTTGTTAAAACAAGGGCAACACAAAATGGCCACAGATTTTGCAGATGCCATGTTCAGAAGACGTTTATATCCAGTGGTTTCTCAACCAGACCGAATTGCTAGTACTAGTGCAACTGTGGTCATTTTTTAGAAACAAAAAAGATTATTTTGCACCTATTCATCTCTAATTTTTATATTTTCTTTACTGGACGGTCTCTCACAGGGTTTGGGTGTGGGATTCTTGGCTTCAGAGCTTGCCTGATGATTTGTTAAGTTTTTAAACTTCTTTTAAAATTACATTTTTCTTTTTTTTTTTGCTTAATTTTTTTTTTCTATTTCAAAACTTTTTCCAGCTTTAGATTTTTTTCCTAGCTTCAAACTTTTTTCAGTTTCAAAAAATAAATAAATTAATTAAAAATTCTGTTTCAGTTATTATTATTATTATTTTCCATCCAAATCTTTTTTTTTAATATGAACAAACTTTATGGCCCAAATTTAACTCCATACAAGTCATCCTCACTTTGTTTTCGGCATCCAGTTCATCGGGTTCATGTCTCTAAGAATAAGCTGTTTTCCATGTATCCTACTGCTAGTCCACAATGTATCAGATGTAAGCGTCTCCTTATCATGTTTTTTTTTTTTTTTACATGTCCGCTTTCGAGTAACTGCAGGAAGGAAATACTCTCTATCTTATGTATTCAATGAAAATTAGAACCAAACCTTCTTCATTTTTAGCTCTTGGACAGCTTGCAGTCACAGCAGTACTTGGATTGGATGGAGCAATTATATAATTTTAGTAGTTGTGGGGTTATTTCCTGTTTTCTTCTTTGTTTTTTTTATATCTATTTCTTATTACTTTGATTGTGGGGCTAAAATTGTCTCGCAACACGTTTTTTTTCTGTTTCTTTTTCATTCTGTCTGGTAAAAAGTTAAAACTACATAAAAAATTCAGTCAAAACTACTTTGAATTGGAAAGAAAGAAAAAAAACACAACAACAATAGTTTATTAGGTTCAGAAGGAAATTCATTCAGGACGGTATGGAGAAGCGCCGCATCCCACAGCCTGTAAACGCCCCACCTGGTGCAGCAGTAAATCTCAGCCATCATTTTCTCCATGTCTTTATCAGCTTCTCTCTCTCTCTCTCTCTGATATGAGCGGACGTTCATTTCTGCACGTCTCTCCTGAGGTCCTGTCTGAGGCTGAGATCTGTACTTTGACTGGGCCATTACTACAGTGTGCTGCTGCTTGGTTAACCAAGTGAATTATATATAAGTTACCTCTTAAAAGCATATTTTTTGTTGTTGTCATGTTGAGCTTTTCTATTTTGACTATTTTTAATCTTCATTAAATAATGACCATGTGGAATTTGTTGAGCACATTTACACTCTGGAGGATTTATGTCATTTTAACAATTTGGTAAGGATGAGAGCATATTCATTATTTAGTTTTATTTGTATTAGAATAATTTTGTGTGTGACAATGTGTGACATTTTAAACTCTGAATTGGAAAAACAGCGGGAAGAAGAGTCAGGAGTTCAGCTTTTTACTGCAAGTCACTGTCAACTCAAATTACTCAGGAAACCATCAGATCCCACCTGTGCAAAGAAACCCCAGAAACAATCCAGAACGTAGGGTGCTAGCAGGAAAGCATTAGACGGAGCTTAATGGTTGGTATAGTGTACAGAAACATCTGTGAAGAGCATGAAGTGGAGACCCCTAAGTCAAAGTGGGAATCACCTCCCAAAGTGGTACAAAATGACAGAACTGAGATATATGGGACTTCCTGATTTAAATGAACAACATGGTAATGGCCAACCAGCCGGACATTATGATCATTGATAAGCAGTACAGGATCGATGTGATTATCCCCAATGATATAAATATTAGGAAAAAAGAGCAAAAGAACTGGAAAAATACCAAGGACTGTAGGAGAGCGAGACAGCGTATGAAGGGTGAATGCAGCTGCGATGGTCGTAGTTGTTGGAGTGATTAAAAAATAAGAAGACACATACACTCTTTTCTCTCTCTGTCTGAAGTTAAATAGGACCAAACTTTTCTTGTTTTATCTTGGTTAGAATGATCAATCTAATTTGTATTTGCTAATTGCCAGAAAACCCAGAAAGAGTTTTATTTTAGATTTTTTGTAACTTTTAATTCAGAAACGTTCATAGATTTGGTCAGTGTTAGGGATAGTTGTCTTTTAAGCTATATGAATTGGGTCAAACCTTTTGGGTTTTATGATTTACAGTCACATTAAATGAATTAGAATATGCGTTATGATGAAACATTTCTGTATTAAAAATAATGTTTTATTCATCTGATGTAATATTCTACTCCCATATGTATTGTTTTAATTAGCTGTAAAATCAGAAAGCTGATTTTACAGCTTGAATGTAATTAATCTATATAACATGCTCCATTTAGTGAATTATGTCAATAATATTCTAATTCATTGAGTACGACTGTATGTCTCTATATAAACAACACATATAAAAGTATACACAAAAATAAATTATGAATCTACATGTAAAACCTTTGCCTAATTGTAGTTTTTATTTATTTATAAATCCCTAATATAACCGCAAAGCATTGTTGGGCCGCTTGACAGCATGAAGAACTGTAAAATAGTACTGTTGAAGACAACTTACACTGACAAGCAAGAGAGGAAAATATACATAAATGTTAAATAATACAGAGTCCTGTTACTCACAACACAACTACCCACGACAGGAAGAGAACACTAACAGCTAGTAACTTTTTACAGCCCAAAGCCATTCAGATAAAATGTTCTACCAGTGCTGCTTGCCTGTCATCTCCCTCCTCATATGATAATGGTACAGCCTCCCCTGAGTGGACGCGCCCTACGTCTGCTGTGATTGGCTGTTGAGGAGACCAGCCTTCACGCAGCGCCGCTGATTGGAGCGTCACCTCGTCTCGCGGCGTGGATGCTGCGGCGCGCGGAAGACCAGCTAAAAAACACACACACACACGTCGCCACCGGACGATAAGGGTTGCTGCTACAAAATAAAAGGCAGAAATTTCTCATTTGTTATGTGGGAAATTCAATATGATTGTATTTTCTTCCTTGACCGAGTTCTGCCTGTTGTAGCCGCGATTGTTTGTGGATCAACGATTATGACAGGTGGCGAGACTTACTTTACCGACAAAAAAATAAATAAAGAAATAAATAAAGAAATTACAATTCTAAAAATGTTAGTTTTTTGTTAGCATTTTTATTGTTTAACTACAACATAAATCTAATTTGATCAGCTGATATTTAAGTTCTCGTGTAAATTCCGCTGTTTAAACCAACAACAATTATCTAAAGAACATCAGTGTTTGCAGCATTGTATTTTAGATTACAAGTATCATGTTTTTATTCCAGAAGCGCAAATGTAAATTGTGCCTCGCAAAATTAGATTCATTTATTTCTGCGTCTTCCTTAAAGTCCATCATTCATTTCGAACCATAACGCAAAACAGTGTTGGATTTCACGTGACCTTTATTGTGAAGGGGCACATCAGACGCTTCAGTTCAATCCGCTTCGCTGACTTGACGCTTGATGCTGCTGCGGTGTGCTGGTCCCAGACCGGCCGGGAAGGTATCCATCTGGTGTGCGTGTGTGTGTGTCTGCTTGGGAAGGGCCGTCCACGGATTGTGTTGCCTTCTGTTCCGGTCAGAAAGTAGCCAGAGCGCGGATTGGAGCAGCTGCAACAGGCCCAACCTGGAGGTATGTGCTCCACATATGAGCGATTTTATTAAGGCCATGCGGGCTTCTGCGTCTTAATCACCACCCGGACACTTTTTGTTCCCGTGTCCCCCTCCCCGGCGGCTCCACGGTGCCCGTTCACACCCTGGAGCTCAACCACACCTTCTCCGTCCGTCCAGACGGGCCGCGGGGTTTAATTAACGTCTGGCCACTTTATTACCTTACTGCGAAGAGGGCGCGCTGAGAGGGAGCGCAGTGGAGGGGTTTTGGGGGGTTTTTTTGGGTTTTTTTTTTGGAGTCCTGGATGCGGGCTGTGCAGCTCATCGTGATGGAGAGACCGGTTTCTTTGTGTCATGTGTCATCATTTTGACTACGCCTGGACCAAAACGAGGCAAATCTGCATATTTGCAGGAATTATTTATAGATTGAAAGTGGGAGCGGGGCAGCGGTTTTTTTAAAATTATTATTATTTACGCGTGTGCGCGCAAAATGAATTCAAAATCAGAAATAAAAGTTGGGCCTGAATTGGATCGCATTAAATGAACCGTCTGCATGAATCAGCGCATTTATTCACTGTAAAACAATTCCCTAACATTCTTTAAAGCGGCTTCCACGCCGTGCACCACCGATCACCTCTGTGTTATAGTAATACAAATAAGAAGTGAGATCACAGCGGAGCCAACAGCGCAGTTCGACCTGACAGCGGAGGTTCTGATGGATCCTCAAGAACCTCTCCCACTATCAGGCGTCAGATCTGGGAGCGTGAAGGAGTGCCATGCCTTGCAGTAAACTTGCCGCACCCTCAGACGCACGCACCCTGGACTGCACGCAAGCACGCGCAGACACAGGGAGATGGTGGGCACACACCATCCCCAACACGTCCACGCACAGGCTCCTAACATCACCGCCACAGATGATGCGCAGGGAAGGAGATGGGAGGCAGCCAGCCAGGGCGCAGGAGGAGCCCAGGAGATTGCTCCTTTGTTTCTCATGAATTGTTAATCGCGGACCGTAACCTCAATTCAAGCAGAGGCAATGCTGAGTGGAGGGATTCAGAACCGGCAAACCTACAATCGCTTAAATTCTCAAAAAACAGAAAAAAAAAAAAAAAAAAGATACAACAGGTACATTTATTCAAATTACTTTGGGTAAACAGTGGAACTGGTTGGTCATTTTTCAGGTCAAGCAAAAATTACATTAACGTAACAGTTATTAGATCATTTCTATCAATCAATCAAATTTTATTTGTATAGCACATTTCAGCAGCAAGGCATTTCAAAGTGCTTTACATCATAACAAACATAAAAACACAAAGTCATGTAACATAGAATAAACAATCAAAACTAACTAACTACTGACTATATTACACTATCAGGCCTTATTTTTGTATTTATTGGCCTGTTTGTTTATTTTTTATTATTATTATTATTACAATTAGAGGCTGCTTAGGCAAACAGCGCACTGTAAAAATGACTTTTGGACAGCAGTAAATTTTAGTCATCTTTTAAAATTTAATCAAACATAATTGAACAATTGATGTGCCATAATGGTCAGAATCTAGTGACATTAACTACTAAATTTTGATATTGAATTATACTTTGGCCCTTTATTTAGAACTCAACTGAAGTCAGGTGTTCAGTCATTTTTGTCCTTTATGTTTTTATGGCATAAATAATCACTTGTTTGTTTGGTAACTAACCAACTAACTAACTAACTAAATACCAAGTAGCCGCCACACCATAAAAGATAGAAATGTGCATACACATTTCAGCTTTGTAAGAATATATTTGTCCGATTTATCCCAGTGCAATGCAGGTCATTGTACGTTGCTGTATGACTGGCCGTTCTTTTTCATATAATAATGGCCTTATTGACCCTTGTTCGCCTCATTGTGACCTACAACCGGACTCAGCTTCTTTCTGTTCCCACTGCGTCACTGTGACGGTACGTCAGGTTTCAGGCGGTGACTGACACAGCCTTCTCAGCGCTGTGGCTGATGTCAGTCACAGTGTGACAGACCCGTCACAGAGTAGCATCCCAGAGCTTCTTCTCTCGTCGTTAAACTCTTCAAACTGTCTCAGAATGAGGTACCTCATCTGTAGCTTTTTGTCTTTTGGTGACCAAGATTGCCACACTTTTCACAAGAAAGCGGGAGGCACTCCAACTCTCCTGAACACATGTGCGTTTCTCTCCTTGCAGAGCAATAGCCATGTCTTCCAGCTCAGCAATGGTGCGGATCCTGGTGAAGGGCGGCAAGGTGGTGAACGACGACTGCACGCAGGAGGCCGACGTCTACATCGAGAACGGCATCATCCAGCAGGTGGGGAAGGAGCTGATGATCCCCGGGGGAGCCAAAGTGATCGACGCCTCGGGGAAGCTGGTGCTTCCCGGGGGCATCGACACCAGCGTCCACCTGGAGGAGACCTTCATGAACGCCGTCACTGCGGACGACTACTACAGCGGCACCAAGGTAGCACCCCGCAGGACAGAGGAGTGGAGGAAACTTTATGTGACAGTGGAAGATGTAGATGTTGATTTATATGTTGGGGTGTGAAGCTTTAAAATCTGGATTTTAGGTTAGTTGGTGTAATTTTGTCCACCAGATCCAAATGTTTTCCGTTGCTAATTTTGGCCGAGATGTCAGTGATGAATCGTTGGTATTCCTGGATCAAAATTGCCCTACTTTGGTTACTTTAAGGAGAACTTTACAGACTCTGTTAAAACTAAAACACAATCTTGAACGAATATTATTGATTTTACACTTACATTGAGTTTTCTATTGCAAAATGCACACAGTTACTCTGAGCACAAAGCTTTCACTGACTCTCCTAAGGCTGTGGTGCCGATTCTTGAGAACAGATTCAGTCACTTAAGAGATCATTATCATCGATATCTAATGTAGACAGGTTGAGGGCAATATTTATGTTAATTTAACCAAATCACACGAGCAGCTTCAATGACAGCTTGAATTCGGCAGTGGTTTGATTTGCTGATACATAATTTAGCCACTTCAGAAGAAGTAGAACGTTTTGTCTGCAAAAAACAAAGACAAAGTGACTACAGTTCCCACTTTTTAAGTTGTCTTCAGCCTTTTGTTGTGCAGTAAGCAATGTTAGCATGGCTTACTGTGTGTTGCCAATTCCAGTCAGGATGTAGCAATCGGTCAAGTCTAATTTCCATAATTGGCAATACACACGCAGTTGTAAGGGACGCTACAGTAGAGAAAAGTAAAACTATTTGTTTCTTGAAGAGGAGTAATAAATAAAATGCGTTCTTTCCAGTCTCGAGTCTCAAAACTCCTCTTTATTCTAAATACCAAGCAGTGACCCTAAAATAGCTAGTCTTCTTCACTCAGGAAAAGCTTTCACACCAAAGAGTGTTTCTTCTATCAGGCCTTATCTGGCTGAAAATTGTTATTTTTGATTGGTTCCTGTTGATCAGCAGTGCAGACAAAGAAATGAATGATGTATACAAAAAAAGTAAGTCTTTGCTTTCCTGTATCAATCATTGAGAGTTCTTCAAAACAGAAGATATCCAGCTGAATACTGGACAGAGTTCAGCTGATCCCTGTAAAAATGCACATGAAAAAGTAACAGCAAAACAGGTTGCTGTAGGAAAAAGACATGCGCTAAGACAAGAAAAGCACATTTATTTCATTTTTTAAAATTTCTTCTTTCTATAGGAGTCCCAATTTGCAGAGCATGCTTCGTTTACATCACTGTCATCTTAAGATATCCTGTGAGCAGGGCTGTTTTCTACTTGAAGGAGTTATCCTGGATAAATCAGATGTCTCGTTCTCCTCTCAGCGTCCATCATGACTCGTCACTTTGTAGCATTTTACGACAACGTGAGCTGAAAGGTGACAGACGCTGAATGTTGAAACAAACCCACAGACGCTTACAACTGTTCCCTCTCCTCACTGCTCATCCTCCCGTCTCTCGTCTCCTCCCTGATGCCACCGGAAAAAAAAAAAATAGCCTGGGGACAAATGTAGCTCGCCAGCCGTCTCCATGGATACTGAGGGGCTGCTGCAAAGACTGCCGCAAATCTTTTCACTCACGCTATTGTGCTGAGGAACAATGGTCCTCAGACACACACCCCTCTCCCTTTGCCGTCCTCCTCCACAGTCCCTCTGGGGTCAGCTGACAGATGCTCATTGAGGCAGGCACTCATACACAAAAACTCACTCTGTCCTCAGTGGTTGGCGTTATCCAGTTTTACTGTAGTAAATCTGCTTCTAGGGGCTGGAAAACTATTTCCAGCCCCTAGACGACCTCAGTACCTAAGTACTGAGGTCGTAAAGTAATAACATAGTAATGGGTTTCAATAGCTCATGATTGCACCATGAGGAGCCGTCAGTCTGGTGCTTTAACTACAGATAGATTTATGCTTCACACATAAGGAGTCATTGTTAAAGGTCTTAAGGTTCATGGTTTGGGATGAGGCTGTATCACCTATCAGATTGTGGTTCTGTAAATATTTACTGGCTTAGCAAGTGCATCTTTTCTGTAATGTTACATAATATATTTTATTCAAAACGTGCTTATGTCAGCATGTGACATGTTCATTTTGAACAGTAAATGATTGAAATAAACAAATAAATAAATATTAAAGGTTAATGTTTGCACATTAACCTTTATTGTATGAACATTAAAGGTAATTTTACACTGGTAATTTTACATCCTGCTTTCTTACCGATGTTTAAGTTAATTTATGTCTTGAAAACATATTTTTAAAAAGTACATCAAGAAAAAATAGTTTCCATTCAAAAGATATATACTTTGCTTTATAAGCATTTACCTTTTTCCAGATTTAATAGTTTTTTCTCATTTGTCATGCTAAGTATATCTCATGTACCATTTAGTTTGACTATCCATCTATCTATCTGGCTAACTATCTTGCTAGCTCACTGGATGGCTAGTTGGTTTAATAGCTTAAAAGCTAGCTGGCTAGTTAGCTCTATCTAGTGAGCTAACTTGCTAGAAGGATCGATAGCTTGTTAGCTTAATAGCTAGCTGACTATCTAGCTAGCTAGATAGCTAGCTTAATAGCTAGATAGCTAGCTGGCTATTCATCCACCCAGACATATAAAAGGCTTTTTTTGGGATTTCCTCCAGGCTGCTTTAGCTGGTGGTACAACGATGGTGATCGGACATGTTCTGCCAGAGAAGAATGAGTCTTTGCTGGAAGCGTACGAGAAGTGCCGCGGCATGGCTGACCCCAAAGCTTGCTGTGATTACTCTCTTCATGTTGGAGTTACATGGTGGGGACCCAAGGTACGAAACTAAGATTCTGGCCCACTTAATTTGCAAAGAAAAAGAATTCAATTTTCAGTCTCTAAATGTGCAAAAGTGTTGTTGGCTCCTATGCCCATTCATCAACACCTGGACTATTTTCTTGTGTGCAGGTGCGAGATGAGATGGAGAAACTGGTGAGAGAGAAAGGAGTGAACTCCTTCCAGATGTTCATGGCCTACAAGGAGACGTTCATGCTGAGGGACAGCGAACTTTTCCAGGCCCTGCAGCACTGTAAGGACATCGGGGCCATTGCAAGGGTCCACGCTGAAAACGGGGAGCTGGTCGCTGAGGTTAGGAGGAATCCATGTGTAGAAGGACACAATACCAGTATAACTAAACACTGATCATTTCAACTTATAGATATTCGAACAGTTTATAATAATAACTAAACATGTATGCGCCGCCTTGTCTTCTCAGGGTGCGAAGGAAGCGTTGGACCTCGGGATCAGTGGCCCGGAGGGGATTGAAGTCAGTCGACCTGAAGAGGTAGGAGACTCAAAATTAACCAGCCACTGTCTTTATACTTTAAATAAAATAACTTTTTACTCCTCTATCGATATCAATAAAATCTCTGTAAATAGACTTTTTCTTACAGAACACAATTTCTGCAACTTGTGGTGCCGGAGCCAAATTTTACACTTCAAACCCTCCACTAGTGTGTGGCTAGTAATGTGTTTTTGTGCAATATTAACAATTTTAATCAATTAATTTAGTCATTATTTTTACCTGGAAGCCTAATGAGATAAAATCTTTTTTACAAGGAGTATAGATAATTTTGGGCTTTATTGTTTTTTTTCCAGTTTTTTGTTGTTTTCTTATCGGGTTTTCCGCAAATATAGAATTAAAGAAAATTAATTTATTTTCTTTTTATAAAAGTTTCCTGTTTTTTCTTTTTCTTAAACCAAAATAAATTTAAATAAAAACGATCGCTATTTCATCTCAGCACGAAAACAATTTCTGGAGTCTGAATTTATGTATAAAAAAATTATGTTATATAATTTTTTTCAGTAATTTGATATTCTGGACACTAATGGCTCTCAACTCTTGTGATAAACTGACCTCAAAGTGGTGCATAATTGTGAAATTGAACCAAAACAGACCACAGTCACAGTGACAAATGGTGGTGGCTGCATTATAAAAGTAATGTCATAGATGCTTTTGTAAATTATTGCAGTAGAACAGAATAATTTGACTCATTGTGTGGTTTGCAGCTGGAAGCAGAGGCAACACACAGGGCAATCATAATTGCCAACAGGGTGAGTTAAACTTTAGCATTAATCATAAACATAAAACGGTCTCCACAGCCCAACAGACGTGCTGGGATTGCTATAAAAATATATTTGTGCTCGTTCTTCTTCAGGCCCACTGCCCAATCTATCTCGTCAATGTGTCCAGCATGTCTGCAGGCGATGTGGTGGCTTCAGCCAAGATGCAAGGTTGAAACTCGCTCACTTCTAAAATTGCGTGTCTGCAGGCATCCTACTCTTAGACCGTGAGCATTTCCTTGTTTTTCTTTTCATTTCGTTCGCCCGCAGGTAAGGTTGTCCACGGAGAGACGACCACGGCCCACGCTGTCCTGAACGGCATGCAGTACTATCACCTGGACTGGTCCCACGCAGCCGCCCACGTCACGGTGCCTCCTCTCCGCCTGGACCCCAGCACTCCGAACTTCCTGATGAGTCTGCTGGGAAAGTGAGGAAACGCCACACAGTCTCTCGCTCACAATCGCAGATGGAGTTTGTTTCAGCGACTAAACTGTTGTTGCCTTCCTCACTCCCGCCACAGCGACACTCTAAACGTCCTGGCGTCCGATCACCGTCCGTTCACAGTCAAACAGAGGGCCATGGGCAAGGATGATTTCACAAAGATCCCTCACGGCCTTCCAGGCATTCAGGACCGTATGAGCGTCATCTGGGAGAGGGGGGTGGTATGTGTGGCTCTTTTTGTTCCTGCTTTGGCAGCCAGAGAACTTCCACAAATAGAAAATCCAATTTCACTGGGGGAATAAAAACAGATAATTAAAAAAAAAAAAAAAAAAAACTCCTTTTCTGGCATTTGCCCTGTAAAGATTTCTTCTTCTTTAATCCTTTTTTTTTTTTTTTTTTTTTTGTCAGAATTCAGTAGTCATTGTCTACGTATCGTTAAAAAGTCGACAATTAACACCACAAAATGCTTTGAATTAATTTTAAATATATAAACGTCTATGGAAATTAAAAGATTACTTGTAACTTAAATCTGCCAGCCTGTGTGGATAACACTGGACTTAACTGTAAATGCACTCGTTAGGTTCATTCAGCTTTTAGTTGAACCTGTTCGACAACACGAAGTTATAAAAACGAACATAATGACGCAATTATTAACAACATAACTGACTAGGCCAGTAGAATGGCCTAGTCAAAGTCTGAAATTCAGTTGAGATGGTGTGGCTTTAACAATAGCTGAAAGCCGTCCTGTGGTGCTGAATTAAAAGATGCGTGTGTGAATAAGGAAGGTCAGGATATGACGATGTAAAAGACTTGTTTTTTTTCAGGTCAGTTAAGGAAACTTCTTTCCTGTAGCAGATAAAAATAATCATTTGAAAGCTGCTGTTAGTATTTGCTCAGGTTTTCTTTTTCTGATATTAAAATTTGCTTACTGACCTGAAACATTGGGGTGCATCTGCCAGCCAAAAGCAGCATAAAACAAATACTTTTCACAGTGTCTCAGAAAACGATTATTTCCAAAGTTCCTTCCATGTCAACCTTTAAATTTTACAAACGTTATTTTTGTTTTACCGGGCAGGTTGGAGGCAAAATGGACGAGAATCGCTTCGTTGCCGTCACAAGCTCTAATGCGGCCAAGATTTACAACCTGTACCCCCGGAAAGGCCGGATCATCCCCGGAGCAGATGCTGACGTGGTGGTCTGGGACCCCGAGGGATCCAAGTATGAAACTTGATCCACACACTCATCGACCAGCTTGTCTCTCTCTGCAGCTTTTATCTCTGAGCCCAATCAAGCCTTTGTCTGACTGAACTGGGTCAGGTCATCTCTCTTCTGATGTCTGCTTGCAGGACCATCTCAGTGGATAACCAGTTCCAGGGAGGCGACGTAAACCTGTACGAAGGTCTGCGTTGTCGCGGCGTGCCCCTGGTCACCATCAGTCGTGGGCGTCTGGTCTATGAAAACGGCATGTTCACATGCGCAGAGGGTTCTGGGAAGTTCTGCCCTTTGAGGACTTTCCCGGATTACCTCTACAAGAAGATGGTTCAGAGAGAAAAGGTAAAACTCTGACAGCATGAATATTTCTCTAGTCGCCATGGTGACTGACAGGTTTTTCCTGGTTTAATTTGTCCATATTTGCCGATCCTCTTGTTCTGCCAGAGCCAGGCGGTGAAAGCTGTTGAGCGGGAGCCCTACAACGGCGATGTCGTTGCCGTGGTGAATTCGGGAAAGAGGGACATGGGCGTTCCGGATCTGGACACCCCAATGCGCCCCTGCACCCGTCATGGTGCCGTGAGGGACCTCCACGAGTCCAGCTTCAGCCTGTCTGGTGAGACTCGGCATCGAACAAGCCTCTGCTCCGTGGCGAAACTAGTTTGATTTATTTTAAGCAATAAATGGACGTCGGTACTTCTGGCGCATCTGGCCATCATTTAAAAACGACCTGCCGAGGGCGCTGTAGAGACTGTTGAGGTAGGGTTAGAAATGTTCTGGTTGCCCCTGGAGATGGCTGCACTATCCTTAAACTTTTACTTTTTGAACTTAAAAATCCAACTACAAGGGATTGATTTCTAACTTTTTTTAGTGAGTAGAGAACAAGGGGAAAAACAGACACACATGCACAAAAGCTTTAGGTCTCGGACACATTACGCAGTCCCTTGCATGGAGTTAAAACCCCTTGAACTAAACCAGGAGCAGTTTCAATCTTCATTTCTTCAATCTACCTACGGGTTAGAAACCTGAGAGAAAACAGACACTGACTTGTTTTGTTTTTATGCTCCTGAACTCACACAATTCCCCGTTTCTCCGCGGCTGCAGGTGCTCAGATTGACGACAACATTCCAAAGAGATCCTCGGCTCGGATCCTGGCCCCTCCTGGAGGGAGATCCAGCGGGATCTGGTAACCGGTTAGATGAAGCCCAACGCGGGGAAAATGTACGGCGGAACGAGGCGACTCATCTTTCTTTTAAAGCAAACCGATCGAGTCACATTTAGCTTTTTTTGGGGGGTTTTTTGCTGTTATTTAAGACGATATCGTATCCATGTCAAGTTGCTGAATGAGAAACGTTTGTCACGTGGTAACAGCGACCAAAATTCAGTCAAAAGGTAACCAAATATGAAAGCAGCATAAAAAAAAAAAAAAAAACGATTTGCTGTTGAGTTCCTTTGGGTTTGTTTTGTTTTGGATCATGTTAGGGGAAAGCACTGTACCGTATAGTTTAGAAAACATTGTTTTTATGAAACAATTGCGTTACCTCACTGTAAGATACAACTTTTGCACTTGTGTCATGTACTATTTAGATGCCTTTTTACATCCTTTAATGTCATAAGATGATTTTTACTGCGGGCCGTGGCGAATGAATTGTAACTATTGTATATGTATTACAACAACTCGCCGGTTTTGATCAGCTGATGGAAGAAAAAGGAAAAATGACCTAAGTTTTCCTTCTTTTTAATTTGTTTTATTTGTATGTATTTTTATGTTTGAATTGTTTGGATTCTAGGGATCAAAAAGTCGAAGGACTTCAGATTAGCGTCTCAGTTGATGTTTACAGCAGGATGGGTTTCTTTTTCCACCCCACTAAATGTGAATGAACCTCCGCCGTGACTCTTTTTTTTTTTTCTCTGTGTGTGTGTGTGTGTGTGTTAAGATCGCTACTGTCATGTCAAGCACAACTATTCATTTTGCTTTTCTTTATGATCATAAGTGTTTCCGCACTGAGCAAAAAGTCTCACCCAGATGGCCTTTTCAACACCTAACCCCCCTCAAACGAAAAGAGCGTAGATCATGACGTGTCAGTCACTGTCATTTCTGTCCAGGTTCTTCAGGGGGCGGAGCTTAAATGCTCCCGCCAACACTTCCAAGCCAGCGTCACCACTGTAAAATATGTGGGGAGGTTGACGTTTTTTCACAGTGTGTTGGCGTTGGGACGTTAGTGCCAGGTGTCTACATGCCTTCAGATGTTAACAGTATGTATGATTGTGTAGTTAGAACAGAAGCGCACTAGTACTTTTGTCGTGGTTTTTTAACGTTTTCTGCTGTTAGTTTGTAAATTTCACACTGATAATTACACGTGAATAAGTCTCTTAGGACCCGGTTTTATTCTGTTTATAAGAGGAAGCCGGAATACGCACAGCTTATTGCTCTTACGTTTCTTTTTCTGTAGTCTTGTGATGCTCCAGTGGCTCTCGCAGTGTCTTTCCCCTCCCAAACATACTGTACACTGGTGCTGAACAATGTGTTGTCACATTGAATTCCTCTCTCTCCTGTTTTTGTCTTGCAGCTCTTTATCACATGATTTAAGTGCAAATAAACCACAGTGAAACCATGGCCTGCGTCGAAGCACTGATAAGGGCTGGATCACATGCTTGGCTTTTGAGTATTTTTGCTTCTCACCGTTATGTTGACCTCAAACGCCTACAAAACAAAACATGCTTTTGAAATATGTTAGAAACAGAAGTCATAAAATGCCTGTGAGGGGAATCAGTGACGGGTTATTATTAAGAATGCATACATATTTGCTCTTACTAGGTTATAAAATTATTTAAATTTTATCTGAAAGGCAGGCTGCAACTGATATCATTATTTGAGGTTTGCATGCACTCAGATCTGCACAACTCTTAAAGTCCAGCAACATTATTGTAAGCAGCTAGATTTTCTTTTCCTGTTTTAAGATCATCGTCTTATTCTTTGATTCAATTTAAGGCAAGTTTTTGTCCTAAAAGTAAACTTTATGCCTCAGTTATATGGAAGAGCTTGAGGCTAACTTATTGTGGTGGCAAAAGTAACTCTTGACCTCAATAAAAATAGTAAGATGTTTATTTCTGACATGAGGATTTCTAACATCAGATACCAGTTAAAGAAAAACACCAAGCATTCCTTAATCATTTCCTTTGAGCAGATGAGTGTGAAAGTGGAGATGGTCTGCTTGGGAAAAGAAAACTAAATATTGCAATTCCACAAAACAGCTAAAACTTCATACAAACTGCAAAGCAGCTAGAATTATCATGGTGTTTTGCTGCAGCAGGACCTGGCAATGTTAACTATCGCAAGGTCTACTGTGGAGATTAAAGGAATGCGTTCATCCAACAACTCATGATCCACCACTGGCAAAGACAATTGCTTCCCTAAAGTCCCTGCTGACCTCTTCCCTCCTGGGCATTGTTAGCACACACCTGTATGCTCGAGCACTGCGGACTGCCAACACTCCCTCTGCTTGTACAGATTTTATTATTGATTAATTGTATATTGTGCTGCAGTTAGAAGCAGTGATGCTGCTGTTTCAAGCTCACAGTTTCTCCATTTTGTGCTTTTTGTTTAATGGATATTAAGCTATATTTTTAGCACAAGAAGATAAATATTTTCAGAACAACATAAAGGTCAGATTATTTGTATTATATGCTGATAGAATCCTGTGATTAAATGAGGGTGTACTCCCACACACACACACACACACACACACACATACAGCAGTAGAAACAAGTTCAACATAAGCTACTTGTTGTGTGGCCTGACCTCTTGCGAACCTCTTGCATCGTGTCACTAACAAGCTTAAAATCCAACCCGACACATCATGTGTCTCTTAGCAGGAACGGGCCAAAGTCCTATTTATAATAAGCCTTTTAACAGCATGGAGTCGGGCGCCTGCGCAGTCGAAGCCGGATTGTTGCAGGCTCAGACAGGGCGGCCCGTTACCAAGCACTGCACCGCGCTTTGCCATAAGGACTACAGCCGCCAGCCGGATAACAACACGGAACACAGTGAGTATCGGCACTTTTACATCTCAGGGACCGACTCTCCTTCAATTCAGCTCCCCGTGTCGCGTCGGGGAGACGTGTTTCGCCTTTTCCTCCCCACACACAGAGGATGTTTCCCCCGCGCTGACAATCCTGAGGTATTCGGGGAGGCCTGTAGAGGGGGCCGCTAGGAGAGCAGCTCCGGCGTTGCGGCTTTTTTTTTTTTTTTTTCAACCCAAAGGGCTTCCAGCGTCAGCTAACGGGAACATTTATTGTTCTCAGCTCGACATGTCAGACCCCGCCGCCCCAGGTTTTATTGGTAAACTTCAGCGGTAAACTCAGGGCTTTGCTGCAGCTCTCCCCCCCCCCCCGCTCCAAGGCCGCCGCACATTTTCCCCCCACAGAGAATAGACTGACTTTGCTTTGGTGCGCCGCTTATTCTTATTCAAAGCAGCCACTCCTGAACCAACGACCGTGTAAGTCTGAGCCCCCGTGATTGGCTCCCATGAATGTTCGTTTATTTATTATTCCATTTGATTTTATAGCTGTTATAACCGCGTCAAGTGATTGTGAGGCGGCCCGAGCCTCAGATTGGAAAAGGCTGGCACGCGCTCTGCTGAGAGGGCATTCACAGTCCTCGCTCCTTCAGCTTTAAACGTGACTCGGTTGTTTCAATAAAACCGGACAGGTTGTGGTGATGTGGAGAGGTGACCCTCGGTGCAGGGGAGGCATCACTGGTTCATTCAGTCTGGAGCTGCCAGACATGTAAAGCTGCCATCCGACTTCAATCTAAAGAGGATTACAACACATCTGTAGATTACAGCTGGTTCACAATCAGAAATCAAACGTGACTGCTCGCGTTGGGTTCTTCTGGATCCTTCTAGATTCTAGAATCTTCTAGATTGAATCCTTTTTTTTTCTTCTTCTTCTTTTTGATTTTTCCACAAATTCAGATCTGAAAAGTGTGGTGTGCTTTGTGCACTCGGCTACTAGCGGAATATTTCTCTTAATTTATCTAAGAGTGTTGCTGTTTCCCTCAGGAAGGGGATGGCAGTGAATGTGTACGCCACATCCGTGTCCATTGACAACCTCAGCCGTCATGACATGCTCGCATGGGTCAACGACTCCCTGCATCTCACGTACACCAAGATCGAGCAGCTCTGTTCAGGTAAGTAAAAATAAAAAAGGAAGAAGAAGATTCTCCAGCATCTGAATTGATCTAACAAATCTGTCTGTGTTCTTCAGGGGCCGCTTATTGCCAGTTCATGGACATGTTATTTCCAGGTTGCATTCTTCTAAAGAAGGTCAAATTTCAAGCCAAACTGGAGCATGAATTTATACACAACTTCAAAGTCCTTCAAGCAGCTTTTAAAAGGATGAGCGTCGACAAAGTAAGCAGCTTTCATCGCCTAGTTTTATGTTGCAAACCTAATACCACAATACGTCAGGGTACGGGGGCTATACTAAAAAAGGAATTATAAGAATAGTCATAAAATGATAAGAGTAAAATAATAATATTGTGAGAATAAAACAGTCTGAGAGTAAAGGGATAATATTACCAGAATAAAGTAATGATATGAAGAAAAAGTCAAACTAAAACGCAAGGTTTCCCCCAGAAAACTTGCTAAGCCTGGTGCGCAGGGCGCTACAGCATCCAGCTGTTTTTCAGTTTAAAAATGTTTAAAATTGACAGGGAATTTGAAAATATCATTTGATTGTTATGCATTTTTGGAAGTCTGGAAGATTAAGACCTAAACACCAACTACAAAGTAAAAAAAAAAAAGCCAATCATTAAAAGAAAACTAATAAATTGTCAGTGCTAAGCCTGGTGGGGGCACAAACAAAACCCGGTGGCCCGCCAGGCTTATAATACAATGAATACGGGAATAAAGTCACAATATTATGAGAATAAAGTCAAAATAATATGAGAATAAAGTCATAATATTTTGTAATATTACCAGAATAAAGTTTTAAAACTATGACTTTATTCTGACATTGCTCTGATTTTACTCTCATGCTGTTTCAACTTTATTATCATAATATCATGACTTTATTCTCGTAATCTTTTTTATTTTTTTTTTATTTTCTCAGCCTGGCCCTCTTACTCCGCTGTACGCTGGATGTCAAAAATTGGAGTTTCACACCTTTAGACTCACAGAGATCGTTTCGTTTCCCCTCCCCAGATAATTCCAGTAGAAAAGCTTGTCAAAGGAAAATTCCAGGACAACTTTGAATTCGTCCAGTGGTTCAAGAAGTTCTTCGACGCCAACTATGACGGGAAGGAGTACGACCCCATGCTAGCCAGGCAGGGGCAGGACGTGGCCCCTGCCCCCAATCCAGGTGATCACTTTATCCACAAACCAAAGAGAAACCCAGGTAAACCAAACCTCTCCTGGCTTTGCTGCACGGCCTTGCTGAGCTTTTGGATGGCTCAAAAGCGCTAGCTGTAAAGCAAGTGTGGTGAGCGGCACGATTCACAGAGCGACGGGCTAACCTCACAGCTCGGCATCCGCTGGCCTATGACACTGCGGGGGCCGCGGCCGACACCGCAGTGCATAGAGAGATGCAGCCACACTAAGGAAGATGGTCCACATCCTTGCCCCTTTTCTCTCTTTTTTATTTTTTGGTTCAGAAATGCTGAAACATGAACAAAAATGTCAAATATTTCCACCTGGATTCTTCATCACACAGCTGATGCAACTGAAGAATCGTCTGAATAAACTCAACTATGATATCATTTAAAAGTTATTGTAATGAAGGGAAAGCTCTATGGATCCACTGCAGATATAAGGTTGATATACTTTAAATGATTATTTAAGTCAGTTTTGATGATTACGGCTCACAGCTAATAAAAAGCTAAAATTCAGTTTCTCTGGAAATTGTTTTTTTTTTTTTTTTACACAGGATATTAATTTTTAATCTAGAAATGTTGGCCCACTTAAAGTATGTCCCTGTACTGGACAGTATATTTACTAAATTAGCAGCACTCTGCTAATTTCATAACCTCTCATCAACAGTTGCCCAATAGTTCAGGTTAGTGTCTGACATCATCTGAACTGATGACATGAACTTTAAAGCCTGTAATGGTATTTTTGGCACTGTGGTCAGGTCTCGGGTAGTTTGGAAATTAAAATCAAGTAAAGTAATAATTATTGTGAAGGTAGTTGGCAAATGGAAGGATTAAGTCCTTTATTTATATAAATATTAAGATATAAAATGTACTTTAGACTAAAAGGAGGACTAGGAACCACTTCACTTAACAACAGCTGAATCTGTTTTCTCCTTTCCAAACTCTTAAATGAGATGACAATTACATCCCAATCTTCTCAAGACTGGGGTTATTGTTGTTCCAGCCAGTTTTCCCTTCCACTCAACTTTCCAATAACATGCATATAGCATTCTGTGAACAGCCAGCTTCTTTAGCAGCGACCTTTTGAGGCTTAACCTCATTGTGGGACGTGTCAGTGATTTTCTGGTGGGCAGCCCTGGTTGATTTTTTGAGAAACTCAATTTTAGATTTTGATTAGTTCAAAATCCTTGAAAATGTAAGGAACCGAAGGCTTCTGTGTAATCAATTCAATTACCCAACTACATAAACTTTTAAATGATATATTCTAAAGAATTAAGATGTGCCTATACTGTTCCTAAAGCTGGCTTGATTGACCAAATTTAAGAAAAGCTGCTTTCAGATCACTAACACAAGCTCGGAGCAGAATTGTTCTGTTGCTTGAACATCATGGGGAACAATCTCCATGGAGCTGCAGTGTGTCAAAAACCAGCTTTGTAACTCTGTCACTACTGTAGCTGTGTGGGTGGAAATAGGCAGAATTATGACTGCACTTATTTTCAGAACTGTAGTCATGCGTGTCGGCATGTTCTGTCTTTGAGACGTCAGCACTTTTAGCTGTCTTACATTTGAATCGGATGCGCATAATTTGGATCTTCGGTGTCATAATGAAAATGGTGAAAATTGTTTTCCATAATGTGACATGTCAAAGGCACATCATGCTGCTCTAGAATGCGCTCGATCTGTCGCCACTACTGCAACGGAGCTCAAGTGTTGTGATCTGACTGGTTTTAAAAGAAACGCTGAAGAGTCTCCCCACTGTCTCTGGTAACTCCAGGACCACAGCGAACGTCTCCCACAGTTCCTAAAAACATGCCAACACCACAGCGAGTCCAGCACAACATGCCTGCCATAAGGAAGAATCCGTCTTTATCCAGAAACGGGGGCAGCGACGCCGAGGTCATGGAGCTAAATCAACAGGTACAGTCACACAAAGCTAACTTATATTCTACTGTTTTTTCTCTCTACAATTTTTGCCTCAAGAGGAAAAGTAAATTTGTGTTAAACTTTGGTTATATTCGTAAAAAAAGAAACTGCTCTCTGCTGATGACACCTGGTATTTTTTTTCTGCTGGAAAGAAAGAATCAAGAAATACTGCTAAAAGATTTACGACAGTCTCCTTTTCTCCATCGAAACACGTTTCCCGCACCGTATGGGGTAAAGAAAAAAAAAAAAAAAGAAAAGACAACTCGCACATTGCGCAAAACTCTGATACAGGAGAACCGTGACGTAGAACAGAGCAACGAACTAGATGTGAATCAGGATCAGAGAATCCGGCGGTAAATAGTGAAAAATCAATATGAGTGGCAAATCAGGTGAAACACATGATGATTAAGCCGCACAGCAAGTGATTGACATGATGAGTGAAGATTACTGGTGGTCAATACAAATGGTAAAATAAAACTAGCAACAAGAAAGAAACTAAAGAAGACTTAGGAATACACCAAGAGATGATCATACTAATCAAAGAAAACTGAATGGAAATGACTGAAGGACCAAATGCAAGAATAAACTAAGAAACTAAACAGAGGAATAAACTGGTATGGCAAGACCTTTTTAGCAATAATTAACACAGAGGCCAGTATGGCAAGAATAAACAGTGTTTTCAGATAAAAGGTACAATAACATTATTGAAATGCCATGGGTTTGTTGAGACCACTTAGAAGAAATATATTTTACAAACAGTAACAGTAAGGAACTTATCACTTGTTTATGTTTTTAATTAGATTTTATTTTATAAATTTATTCCTTCAATATTACTTTTTGTATCAGTGTTAATGTCATGATACTGTTCAGTGACTCCATGACACTTTCAATCTGACTCATTAGGATTTAATTAAGAACCAGCTTTGTTCTTTGTAGTTTCTGACCAGTAAAACTATTAATCTTTAAATCAATAGACAGGTTTGTATAGAGATATAATCCATGTTTCTGTCCCATATTTAGATATCATTAAAAGGATCTTTTACTTTTCCAGTAAAAGCTCTGGATTACACAGTAGATGCCATGTGGGTGACATTTTATGAATGATACTCTGATGTCCCATTCTCCTGAAGGCAGCACAGAGCTGCACCACCAGAAACTGACAGAAACACTGAAGAGAAGAAGAAAAAACAAATCACATTTACTGCCAGAAATAAGCGCAAATATCACAAATACTTCCAAATTAGTACAAAACACTTTGATTTTTATTGCAAAAAATCCCAAAAAGAATCATGAAATCCTGGAGGGACTGAAAAGATGTTCAATAATATTATTTAATTTTAAAAATGCATTGATATTTTAACAGTGTGTGATCAGGTTTTATCAATAAGTTTAAGACCTGTCGTGATCTGGATTTGGCCCAAAATGAAAATGAGCTTGACCCCCCTGGTCAAAACTGTCAGCATGTTGTTTTGTCTCCCTCAGTTGATGGAGCTGAAGCTGACAGTGGACGGTCTAGAGAAAGAGAGAGACTTCTACTTCAGCAAACTACGGGACATTGAGCTCATCTGCCAAGAACATGAGAGTGAAAACAACCCTGTGCTCAGCAGGATAATTGACATTCTCTACGCCACAGAGGTACCTCTACCGTTAGGACTGATGATGCGTTTTGGTTTTGCTGATCTGTAGCGAAAACAAACTTTTCCCAAATGTCTTCTGCCGTCAGCGGCTACGCTGTGACTCATCCGACTTCATGACGTATTTTGCAGCTACTGGAGACGAGATGATTTTGGTTATTTTCAATTCAGTCAAGAGAAAATGTAAATCTGAAAGATGTCAATGTTTTCTGTGTCGCAGGAAGGCTTTGCCCCTCCGGATGAGGACGACCTCGATGAACAAGGTCACCTGGACCAGGATGAATACTGAACTCCCTCCTCCACCGCCTCTTCTTTTCTTTTTGCCCCTCGGTTTTTCTACTCTCTGCACGCTTTCTAGCATCACTCCTCCTTATTCCCGCTCTCTGTCTGTCTGTCTCTCTTTCTTTCTTGCTCATGTGTATATCTGTTGCTAACCTGCCCCTCCACCCTCCCTTCCTGTCTTACCACACCTGCTCCATCTTATCGTTTCCCGCTCCTCCCTTCCTCCACATACACAGCAACAGCAACGGTAATCTACGACAATATCCCAGTGATTTTAGCATGAGCGATGCACAAAAAATGAACTGGAACAAGAGGAGTTACAACAAAAGCAAAATCTTTCTGTAAAGATTAACTTTTGTTTCTAAAGTAAAAGCTTCTTTTTTTTTTTTGTTCTTGAGTTATTTATTTGCCTTTATGTTGATACTACTGTTAGAGCACAGAGCAACACTGCTCCATAGTGCCATCATGACACTCTTTTAGCCACTAAACCTCTAATAGAAGTGACTTCTGAGTAACGTTTTTCCTTTCTTATTTATTTAACTTATATTTTGTTTCAGTTGAATATCTGTAGCAGAAATATCGCAAACCTGCTGTATGTGAAAAGAGCCGAGGGCTCCGGTTTGTGCTTGGGCCCTCGTCAAGCTTCCAAGTTGTCGTTTTGTTTTAATTTGAAGTTTTTTGCTGCTGGTTTTAAGCATGTGAAAATGCTGAAGGAAGTTGTTCGGTGCGACGACTTCAGAAAAGTGATCATTGCTCTGCAAATATTCCTTATTTATGAGCATCATATCTGAGCATGAGAATGTTACACAGTGACTGTGAATGAGTGATATTTTGTAAATGTGCTTTGTGTGAAGATTTTGTAAGTTGTCTCAAGAAGATTCTGGTTTATCCCGACAGTATCCTATGGGCTAACAATGCACTAGCCTTTAAGCTTAACCTGCAGACTAAAAATATGGTTATGTAGCAGTTTACAACAATCAAATACAGACACATTTTTACATGACAGACTTTTTTTTTTCTTCTACTGCCGAAATTGTTGTGTTTTTATGTCTAATTTGCAGAAAACTTGTCCAAAGTTTTAGTTCCCGTCTGAAGGAAAGTTGTGATCTGTGGTTAGTTGGCTGGTTGTCAACGACGACGCCTCCTTTTCCTTCCCTAAGCTGTTTTTAAATTTGCAAACTGGCTGGAACAAGCATTCATCGACCATGTCCACAGAACAATCATCTTTTGAGTTTTCAATAAATACACAGTTGTTGAACAATGTATTTGTTGTCTCTTGTCTCTAAATTTAACCTACACGCTGCTAGCACCGATTAGGAAACTTTGTCACGTTTCCATTGTTTCCAGAGGAAGATTGTACATTTTAGCACAAGCTAACATAAGCTAACATTATTAATGATTGTGCTGTATTTAGCCGTAAAGCTACAGTCATGTGAAAAAAGCCAGGACATTATGACGGCGATTAACACCTAACAAAAGACGCTTTAAAACCTGTTGAAAAATATTACAATTATTCCCAGATAAAAATCCATGCCCGCTTCCTCCTTGTACTTTTCTTTAAAACCGAAACTTCATTTTTGTATTCTTTTTCCACACGTTTGCCTTTTATGTAGAAAAACTAGAGATCCCTTGAGGGAGAGAGAGAATATCACTTTGCATTCTCTTTATGTGATTTGCATACGTAGTTTTAGTTCCCATTAGCACTGGCACAACACCCTAACCCTAACCCCTCACCAAAACATGCTGTCATTTCCATTTAGAGCCAGCAGATGGCAGCAAATTACAAACAACAAACCACTAACATAGAGCTTGTGATACATTTTCTGTCTTGATAGCAAAAGAAATCACTATTGTATATATTTTTTTACTGTTAAAGACAAGACTGTTTAAGCCACTAAACACAAAACATTGAAACTGGAGAGTAACAGTAACAGACAGACTAAGGATTCTCATAATGAGAAATGTAAAAGTTATTTTAAACTAAAAATCCTTCCCACTGTTTTCCTGCTTTGAAACTTGTAATTATGAAATATTTGACTTTTTATTACATTATCTCAGCAAAATTATGCTTTCAATTTCACTTGAACAATATGTTCCCCTTTGTGCGTGTCTGTCACTCAACATCCCAATAAAAAGCAATGAATGTTATGCGTCTAACAACAGTCGTTGCATGAATGTTTTTTTTTTTTGACAAAACGTGAAAAACCCCAACATATGTCAACACTTTTGAAAGGAACGTTACACAGCACATATTAGTACATTTTGAATGACACGATTAGAGGAAACCTGAGGTGCCCAGAGGGAATTTTATTCACAAATTCAATACATCATACAGAAAAGCAGAAGCGTAAAATTCAGAAAATCTGAAACACAAGCAAACCATGTGTAATACCCTCACTTAAGTCTAAATGAAATTGTAATCTGATCTGTTATAATCAAACGCGAACAAAGAAACATTTCCAAGAAGCAAAACAAACAAACAAACAAACAAAAAGTTGCCTACATATCAGAACAACAGTAGCAAAATGAGATTTTTACACAATAATAACCAACTCATACACTCAAGCCAATATTAGATTATTTTTGTTGTTATGTTGTTGTTGGTAGAACATCAATTATTTTATTTTGGAAAAAAGATTGAAAAAAAAAACAAAAACAAAATAAAATCCCCAGCAGAAGCTATTCTGTTATAACCCATCATTTGGGGTCCAAAAAAAAAAAAGTGATCCGTTTTCGCTCTCAAGCGCCCAGCATTTTCTTCACCATGTATCCGGGCATGTTGTAGAGGAAAAGGCCCAGGATGGCCAGCAGCAGGAGCGCCGTGACGATCTTGATGGTCAGCCACCGGTACTGGTCGCACACCAGGTGCTTCGCTGCTTTGAGCGGGATGAGGAACCAGAGGAGGGCGACGTCTGGGCGGCTGTCGGAGCACAGAGAGGCCAACAACAAATCTCAGCAAAGCCGTTTCTCCTGCGTAAACACGTAGCGCACAAAGACACAAAGTGGGAGGAGCGCATCTTTCGTACTTGGGTTTCTCCAGAGGATCTGGCTCGTTGCGCCCGT
Organism: Poeciliopsis paucimaculata; assembly: GCA_903067055.1. NCBI lineage: Eukaryota > Metazoa > Chordata > Actinopteri > Cyprinodontiformes > Poeciliidae > Poeciliopsis > Poeciliopsis paucimaculata. Next base: position 90,314 of record CAEGAD010055684.1, read on the forward strand.
CTCCAGCTGGGCTTTTCTCAGCTTCCTCCCCGGTGAGAAGGTGCAGCTCAGCTTCCACCTTACCCTAAAGACACAAGAAGTTTCATTGTGCCAAGTCGGGTTACGCAGAACTCCCAACGAGCACGACAAACTTTCCCAGTCGAGCTTTCAAGAACCGAATCGGGACACTGAGGAAGCCCACAACGTCAAACTGCTTTTCTTATTGTGTTTGCAACAGTTGTCCTTTTGTGACCTTCAGCTGTTTCAGTATAAACTAACGTTTTGATTGTTTATTCTATGTTGCATGACTTTGTGTTTTTATGTTTGTTATGATGTAAAGCACTTTGAAATGCCTTGCTGCTGAAATGTGCTATACAAATAAAATTTGATTGATTGATTGATTGATATAAACACTTTGACCAAAAACTGGTCAGGAAGATACTGCAACAGTATTGACCACAACAAATCAAGTTTAACATCAACGTGGCTTTAGATGGTGCTGATCGAAAAACACTTTCTTGCTCCAAACTCACCACCTTCAGGGTTAATTGAAACTTCCTGCGGCCCAAAGCCAGATGCTTTCTGAAAAAGCGCAACGTTCAGACGGGATAAATGTTGAATTATTTGGCCACAATAACGAAGAAATATGTTTGGATGAGTCAAAGTTAGGCTTTCAAACCAAAGATCTCTTGGATCTCAGTTTTATTTTTAACATCAAAACTAATTCTTACTGAAATTGAAATCTGATTCATATCTGATGTTGATATTTGTGGAAATGGCCTGGATTAAGGAGAAGTCTTTTTGCCTGATTTGTGGCTGCCACCCACCGTGAGTTCAAACTCGTCGTCTTCTTCGTTCCTGGCGACAAACGGCCACCAGCCTTTGATCCTCTTCTGCTTGAAGATGGAGACCAGCGGCATCTCCGCTTCGTTTGTCACCATTTCGAGGGTGCACTGCTTGGCCGTCTTCGCGCCACGCGGGAAGCGGTTCAGGTCCAATTCGATCGCACCTGTGGAGACATTTTGCTTTCAATGGCGGTTTAGAAACAGCAAATCTATTAAAAAAAGAAAAAAAAAAGATAAGAAAAGAAATGTAGTCGACAATCAAATTGATTTCATTTTAAAAAATACCCAGAAAATCATCGGCAGAAAAGTGATCGGCGTCCCACACTTGGAGGTTAAGTCGAGGCGGGATCTTGTACTCGGTCTCGTCCCAGGCAAACATGGACTCCTTCTTGGAGATGACGATCTTCTCCTCGGCCACCAGGTAGTCGAAAGGGTAGATGAAGCGCCAGTTGAAGTTCCCCTCCCCGGTGATGGAGTGGTAGTGGACGTCTGTATCCTGCTTGTCCTCCTGCTGTCCCTTCAGCCATCTGCCGACGGAGATCGAGGGGCAAACAGAAGAGAAGAGAAATGGAGACTCGACCCTTCACATGGAAGCATTTCTGCTCTAGTTGTTGGCGGAAAAAGTCACCCTCGCACAAAGATGTCACTTGATTTCTCGCCCGTGAAGATGTCGTCGTCCTCTAAAACCACCTCATCTGTGTTCCAGATGATGACCCTCAGTTCAAACCTGCACAGGAAAATGTCATGTGAAAACGAGCTTCGGACACGTCAGGCTGGGCTCCTGGGATCTCTGATGCGTACTTCTTTGGTTTCCGTGGTGAAATGTCAAGAGCGGGACCGGGCGCGGTCTTGTCCTTGGGGAACAGATCCACCCACATCTCGATTCTTCCCTGCACACGGTTGGATCGATAATTAAAGTTAGCTTTCAGCAGATAGGAAGTCGACGTTGCGACGTTTACCACCATACTTGTTCGATTCCCGGTTTGTCGGGATGGAGCAGCGGTCTGGTCTCTACGTGCTCTGGGACCAGTTTGCAGCCGGCTTTGGGGATCCCGTCCCAATGCCTCAGCACAGTCAGAGCGAGGTGCTCATCCGTCTGCTTCTTTAAACCTGGTAAACATCATCACTCGTTCACACTTTGCAAAAGCATCCCTGCCTCTCACGCTCCTCACGTTTCAGTGGGATTGTATGAGACCGAGCAAAAGAAAGCGGCACGCGTCTGTGAATTTGGAGGGAAAAGATGCGTTTGTTCTCAAATAAATATCTGCAGCAACAGCCTCAGCTCTGTCAAGCTCGAATGAAGGAAGCTGAATATAAATACATGCCAAACCTTTCACTTTAAGTGCTACTTTGTGTTGGTCCATCAGCTAAAATCCCAGTGAAGTTTGACAAAATATAGAAACTCACTGGGACTTTGCAAGCCCACTGTGAATCTTTTTAACAGCAATGAAACGGTGGAAAGCAGTAGTTTAGAGATACCGTTTTCATCCTCGATCTCAGTCGGTGCCATGAAGACCCGGTTCTCCACCTTCACCCTTCCTCCGGGGCCATAGTGCGGGCCGTCCAGTTTGCCGTCCTTACACAGCTTGGCCAGGATGTGTGTGGGCTTCATGGGGTCTCGCCACACGTTGTAACCATGGCTGTACGGTAAACATGTTGAAGTGTGTTTAGGTGTGAAGCCATCGGCTAGAGTAAGAACTATTAAGTCTCCGAGATGCAAATCTGTACCCTCGTTTATTTTTATTTTTTTATTACGTACATTTAGTTTGCTTTTATGGGTTTTGGATTCTTACATGGCATAGTTGCATGAAATCCCACACGTGGCTCTGTGTTTGCTGTAGAAGCGATTCTCCAGGTCGACTTTGGTTTCTCCAATCAGATCATCGGTTCCCACCAGGTCCCAGTCATAAATGGACACCGTCAGAGTGGAATCCATGGGGAACGTGGCCTCCACGTCAAAGGATCTGGGACCACGAGGAAAACGCTCGTTAGTGATCTGAAAACGCAGTAAGACGCTGTTGTTTGGATTCCGCCCAGGAATCCAGCCGGTTTTCCGTCACTTACTTGCCAAACAAAGGGTTCAGCTGTTTGGAAATGTAGTTCTCCTTGTCTTTGATCTCTGTTTTCCCCAGCTTGATTGCGATGTAGGGGTCAGCTTTGCCATTTATGTCCGCTGGGTGCAGATCTGTCGCCTAGAAAGAAACAGAAGCGTCACAGCACTAAAAAATCCCCCCAACAAAATCCTTGTAAATATGATTCTGTTTTCAGAGCCATCATTGAAGCATTGAAGCTCCAGAGCAAATAAGCTTACCCTGACGACATAGATGCGGACCAGGACGTTAACGGGGTCGTTGTTAGGGATGTTCTGAAACATTCCTAAGTTGGAGTCGAAGCTCATGTCTCTGGGCAAATCATCCGACACTTTGTACATGCACAGCGAACCCTGACGGGGGACAGTTAAAGGAGAAGGAGTGGAACGTAGTACAAACACAAACCATCACTTATAATGCCGGTAATGCGCATACGGCGCACTCCTCACTTTGAACTTTCCCACGATCCTGTCCTCGTCTGTCACATTTTGGTCGTCGTCGTCACCGCCCTTCCCTCTGAACAGGTAGAAGGTGTGGAGCCAGTCCTCAAAGTTGTCAAATTCGCTCTCCAGTTCCTTTGGATACACCTTAGTTTGGGAGGAGGAAACACAACGTTTACCTCCGACCTCGCAAAAGATCGCCCATCCACCTGGGCGACGTTAAAGAATCACGCCACTATTGTTCATCCTCCACCTTCAGCTCGTCCAACTTCGGCTTTTTCTTTTCAAACGGATCCACAGCTGCCCTTTTCTTGTCCTTCTTTCCTTTTCCTCTCTTGGGGGCTTTCACTGGCGCGTCGTCAGCTGTGATGTCAGAAAACCGTGCAGAGAGAGAGAATGGATCATTTCGGCCTAGAATGTACCTTCCTCAGCTTCCCATGCATGTCAGAAATATGTCACTGGATTAGACACCTCTAACATAAAAACTTATATTTTTACCAGTTTGTCAGTCTAGAAATTTACATTTAAGATGTCTATAATATATTTATAACCCAATCATCATCGCAAAATCAATGCATTTTTCAGGTAGATGTAATATTTCATGTGTTCATAAGCTGCACAGCTATAATGTACTTAGTCAGAGTGTTGTATACATATCAGTGCTCAAAATGTTCTACACGCCAAAAGCAAGAGTGTTTCTGACTAACATGCTAGCACTCATAGAGAGCGGTGGGAATATTGCTTAATTGTAAAGAAAAAGGTAAAGAGTCCATAAAATGAGGATTAATCATAGTTGATAATGTTATCACAATTTTCAGTCGTATTGCGATCAAAAAAAAAAACAAAAATAGAAAAGACCCCGAGACGGATCCTTGTGGGACTCCGGAACTAACTCTTCTCTTCTCGGGGTCACCATTTTCACCGAGGACCTGAATCATTTTCGACTGAGAATTAAACTGCTGCACTGGAGATAATCTACATAATTACTGAACCTTTAAGAGTTGAATGTCAGAATATTGAGATGTCAGATTTTTTTTCTTCTCTTCACCTCCACCATCAGCGATGTCCATGTCTTCCTTTTCTTCTGAATCTGAGAGAGCTGCCTCCTGAGCCCTGAGAGCCTAAAACAGTAAGAAAGTGTTTCTTTACTCTAAAAAAATAAAATAAAAGCAGAATGCACCGTACTTCACCGGATGCATTTATGCCTTCATAGGAGATAGGTTTTAAAAGTAGCTTTTAAAACTACTTTTAAAACTCTTCCTTACCTCAGTTAAAGTTTCAATTGAGGCAAAATATTTGGACCACCAGTCCAACATGCTCTCGTCGAGTTCCTCCTCTTCAGGTTCGTCCCCCTTCTTCCTCCTCTTCTTTTTACCTTTCTCGTCTTTGTCGTCATCCTTTTTTCCATTCAGCGCACATAATGGATATTGTCAGGTGTCGTAAGGACAACACAAATTGTCACTGAAAGTAATCACTTGCGATGCGCTCACCTCAACTTTGATCACAGCTTCAGAGCACTGGGGGGGGGGGACAGCAAGTTTAACATGTGTATTAATCAATCAAGTTTATTTGGATGGTACATTTCAGCAACAAGGCAGTTCAAGTGAAATGGAAGGAACTTTTAGCCTGGTTTAAGTCTTTCGAATCAAGGTTTCAGAGTTTGAACTTACAGAGTCCAGTTTGACCACAGTGTCCATCTTCTTGAAAGCCGGCTCGGTTTCCATGCTTACCACAATAATTTCCTCTGAAAGACAAACAGCGTACGACTGAGACCAGATATTTGCAAATTAGGTTAAAAAAAACAACAAAAAACATATCAATATTTGTTGTCGTTTTCTGACATTAAAAAAAATAAATATGGGACGATCTAAATTATTTCTGCGCGCTAAATGAAAAGATATTGAGAGATTTCTTTTAAAACCTTTGTTTACATTCATGTCCTTTGTTTTTGATAGAATTGCTGATTGGAGCTCTGTGCCCTGGGTAAAACCTTTTAAATATCCTTTCACAATACTTTTCTGTCATTTTGGCCCATTCCTCCTGACAGAAGGGAGTCGAGTTTGTGGCCAAGCTTTGCCTTCCTCGTTGCTAGTCTTCAAATGTAGCTTTAATATTTCCATGCAATATTCCTTCCTTGTGCTAACACATGTATTGTAGTCAGTATATGTTTATTTCAGTTTTGACAAACCACATGGCCTTTGTCCCTGAGTGCATGTGCAAACTGTATTCTACTGGTTTTGGACTAATGGTTTCTTCCTCGTTTAGACTGGATGATGACGCTCTTTGCCAGTTCCAGCCAGCGTCTTCTCAAGCGCCTTTGCTTATGTTCTCGTTCTTGTGTTGACAAACCCGTTTTGCACCAGCACACACAATCTCTGAGACACAGAACTCGCCTCCTGTTGGTTTTCCGGCGGCGTTCATACTTGCGTATGATTGTTGAAGGAAATAATGGTGGCGCATTCAAACATCTGGACATTGTTCCAACCCAGTTTGCTGAGCTCCACAAGTGTCCTCCCAATGCCCTGACTGTTTTTATTTTCAAGGAAGCAGTGTGTTGAAAAGGTTGCCTCGATTTCACTCGCAAGTTTAAAACTAACCTGGCGTGTGGCCTATATAAATTATTTTGGTAATCCTACATTTTTTATCTGATTTAATGGAGGAAAAATATATAATGGGCCTTTTATAATATGGCTTATGTAGATACCGGTACAGTAAACTCACAGTAGTAGAAAGTACATTGTAGTTAGCTCAAAAATATACTCTGTGCATCTTAGCAGCTGATTCACATGTACCTGGTTTACCTGTAGGTTTGTAGTTGTGTTGTGATAAAATGTGTCAAAAAAAGTTAAAGGGCTGTGAATGCTTTTCACTGTGTGAGCCCTGCATTTAGGTCATACCCATAGTGGACCAGTTGTTGGCCTGCTTATCTGATCCCCTGTAGATGAACTTGCGCAGGCTGGTGACGGCGTTGGAGCCGACCAGAGTGTATCGACCAAACGCTCTGCAGTCCACCACACGGATGTTCAGCGGAGGGTGAAGCAGCTCGTTCTCTGGCAAATCCTAACGCACACAATAAAAGATTCTCTGACTTGGTAAATCTAAAGGAACGGCTATCACACGTTGGGTCTTTAAACGTCCATGAATTAGTGTTTATCATTGTTATTGTTTCTCAGCCAAGGAAATGTTTAGGAAATGACACAGTACCACTTCGAACCACTTGACAAGAGTGCTGAAGTTGGGGTTCTTTTTGTAGTTGGGAATGAGGGCCGACTGAACACCCTTCCCTGCGCACTCAATGTCCACACGGGGCCGATCCACCTGGGCCAGGTTCACCCTCTTCAAGTCCCTCAAGCCCCAGAACAAAACCTTCAAAGAAGCAAAATGTACATGCTTTCGAACTTTCCACAAATGCATCAACAAACACTGAGTTTTTCTGAGTAAATCTGAAGCTCGGACCTCAATCCTGTACTTGCTGAGCACTGGTCTAATCCCCAGAGGCACAGGCAGGATTGGGCCGCGGTCCATATCTGTAGGCCCGTCTATGGGAGGAAGGTCCGCTTTTCCATTGGGGCCAATCTGAGAGACGACAGCAGTGTGAAGCCGCGGGAAGGCATATAAGTGGAAAGCCTTTTAAGTGCGAGAACCGCCTTCAATTAACCTGCAGAAGTTCAAAGGCTGCCAGCATTTCTCCAGCGGCGCCGTTCCCGCGGTAGATCTGATAATACTCCAACTGGGGTGGGAAACGCGGCGGCCCGTAGTGCTCATCCGCCATCTTGACCAAAGGCTTAGCAAACGTCCTGCCCATGAAGTCAGCTTTACCCTGAGAGCATAAAGTAGACGATTAGACATCAAATCTGCACTGGATATTTCATTGTTGGCATTACTCTGTTTTTATTTTAAAAAATAAGCTAAAAAGTGCCAATATTCATGTTTTTGATTAACATAAAGAAACATGGCTGGAGGTCCACATGTTTCAAGATTCAAAATCTCTACAGACACAAGGAAAGGAAAAATAATAACAACATCAAGATCCCCTTAAAAATAACCAGTAAACTGCAAAATAGATGTATCTGTGTAATGTCAAAGAACAGTTAAATAACCTCCTGAGGCCTCTGAGAGCTGCGAAACTTAAATCTTTCTTGCAGTTAGTGGTTAGAAAGAGTCAAATACTTTAACGGCCACATACAAAAGCACAAAATTTCACAGAAAGGAATGCAACAGGGATAGGACGCTAGTGCAGGGTCCGTCTGTTTGTCCTTGTGGACCTTTCTTATTCCTCTTGCATGCCTTTGAATAAAATCTACTCTGCACACTTTAAAATTCTGCTACCGTACATCAAGGCAATCCACACTCTACTTATCCAGAGGGTCATCCAAAACATTGGGGTTATTGTCAGGAGCAGATATAAAATTGTCAGTCAGAAAACATTTCTTCAGATTAGAATCACGTTAAGTTGACGTCAACAAACAAAAGACTGTACTTATAAAAGGCAGATTGTTGGATTATAAATAAGGATGTCCAGGTTAAAGTATTTTTAAATGGTCAGCCACATCTGTGGCTAATTTTAGCAAACATGACTTATTTTCCTGAGCAGGTCTTGGAAAACTGTTAGAAACAAAGTATATTATTTTGTTAATTTAATGCTTATGGGTTTTAACAAAAAAAATAAATTCAGAGCAAATTTACTTCTTAAAAAAACATTTGCAGTATAAGACATGGGATACATTGGCTTGTTGTGTGACTTGATTCGTGAGCTGTTCTTATCTACCCAGATAGCTTTAGGTGTAACACGGAGGACTATAATCTCTCTTAGCTATAATTTTAGCAAATTACTAAATTTGTGAAAGAAGAAAACAGCTTTCTTTAAAGTTTTCTCAAAACAAATTTAACCGGAACGACTGTAAAATATGTCACAAGCCAAATCATCAACAAGTAACATCAAAACAGAGAAAAAGAACAATAGTGTTAGCCTAGCACTTCAGCAAATTAGTTAGCAATAAGATAATGTAAGCGCGATCATGACGCGAGTTCATGAGATTATTACTGAAAGTTGCTCCATGTACTGAGTTGCAAAGTTGTTCGGGTTTTAATTATGTGTTGAAGTTTACGATTGTCTTGCTAAACCTCTGGTTGGGATAATCTGGTAGTGTCGAAGAAACAAAGTGACCACATCATCTGAAATGCCATTGGTTTGTGAATAGCAGTAATGCTGATGAATGTCAAAGCTATTTCAAATTTTAAAGCTACATTTGATTTTAAGAGTGATCATTTAGTGTATGAAGGACTGACCTGGGACTCAGATTCAGTAAAAGACTAAGCTTAAAGTAAACGCTTCAGGACATCCCTAATTATAATTTTGATACAATATCACAATAAAACAGTTGCTGTGTCATTTGTCCTATTGAAAGGAAGCGCATGTGCTCCCGTGAATAAAAATGGGAGCTTGTGACATCTCTATGTGAAAACTATTCCTCACCACTGTGTCCTGATCATAGAGCTCAATGACAATAATGGGTGGATCATCCCTCAGTTCATAGGCCTCGCCAAACAACTCCACGTTCTCAAACACCAGCAGCTGGTCCCATGTGGGGCAGAGGGTCTCAGCCAACACCTGCAAGAAAGCAGAGTATTTGCTCCCATCCAATTTTTTTTAAATTATACCTTCATTTTTAAAAAAAAAAATGGGTGGATGAACTCACTTCTGTGACTTGGCTTTGGGTTGAGAAGAAAACTCTTGCGAAGGGGTCAGACAGGCCTGTGCTGTCAGCAGCAAACAGGCTGCGAGCCTGGTACATGTGGACCCTCAGCTGGAAGATTTGCTTCACTGCAGTGAAAACATTCAGCCTCTCATATGCAATGTAATTTGAAGACGCTTAAATACAGTATATTCCTTCTTAGACATCTGTTATCAGTAATCAATATAATCTCCTTAGTGCTGCAGAAAGTGCCAGAATTTTCAATAATGAAGTAGAGCTACATAATACGGTCTGAGACTTACTAGACGCTTTCTAAGTAATCTAATTTACTCTCCAAGAACCTTCATAGGCCCTGCGTGCCATAAACGTTTCAGAAACAGACTCCTTTAACCCTAACCCTAACCACACCCCACACTACCGCCCAACTCTTGAAATTTCTGACTAAGTTTCATAAATAAAAATGATGCGTTACAAGAAAGCTTGGTTGATCTGAAAAAAGTATCCGGTAAGTTAACCAGTAAGTTCCAGAGAAAGGTTGTATATAGATACCTTGTTCCAGTAAGTTACTACTGGGTTTGGGGGAAAATGATCAGTAAGTTCCAGGAAACTATGTGGCAAGTTCTGGAAAAGTAAACATTTGATTTTCAGGAAAGATATGGGGCCGTACCTGTTGAAAAGTTTTAGAAAGTACCCTGTAAGTTCTGGGAATACCTTGTAGAGCACTTGAAAGTTTCAGAAAACTACATCAGAAGCTTCAGAAAGTGCTTTGTAGTACAATTTAAAAGTACTATTTAAAAATGCGTCAAAAGCATGATGTTATGTTGCTCCAGTCGATGATCTTACTCATGTAGGTGAGGCTGATGGGTGGTGAGGAAGGCATGCCGGGCCCCTTGGACAACTTATTTTCCTCAAACCCGTTGGGCAGGCCGCTCAGGTAGTCTTTGCGCTGCCTGTTCAGGCCCAGCCACAGATAAATCTCTAACTTGGACTGAACCGTCCAGCCAGCAGGTCCGAAACCTTTTTTACCAGGGATCTTAGGTAGAGAAAACATTATTTAGGGGTTTATTCATCTTCAGAACGCCATAAGCAAATAATAAAAAAAAAAAACATCAAATGAAAAATAACAAGAACATAATGGTAAGTGGATCGGATTTCTTTTTACTTTTTAACTCACCCTGAGGAAAATTGTTTTGACCTTGCCACAATCTTTCCCCCTTTCCTCATCTATACTGGAGTATAGGATGTCTTTGGAAGGAACCCGGGCGTAAGCGATGCGCTTTCCGTTGCTTATCATCCAGATGAAAACATCAGGAACACTGTGCTGGGGCTGTAAAATTTTAATTACACCGTAATGCGTAAGGAACATTATCTTGTCTTGCAAAATGATGAATTTGTTATTAATTGAGTCATTTGGCGATGCTCTTCACCTCGTCTGCTAGGAAGCGGAGCCTTGTGTGGAAGTTTTGAGCCAGCTTGAGCTTATCCCTGACTGTGGTCTTTTTCACTTGTGTCCTCATAGTCTTTGCTTGTTGACCAATGGCCTCCTGAAAACGGAGATCATTCGCCAAAACAGCGCAAACGCATTATGTTCAGCCAACAGCAGGAGAGAAGACTTACCACTTCTGACAAGCAGAGCTTCAGCCTCTCCCTGTCCAGTTTGGTTCTGCCAGACTGATTGTGGTCCTTGTTTGCCAGAGCAATAAACTGACTGAAAGAACACGAGCTTGCTGAGTGTGAACGTTTGAATTTGTTAAATCAGACGGGTACAGTTTTAGTTTTGGAGGCACACAGACCTGCATCCTTGGCTGAGTTCCTCCAGAACGCCTCTCAGCCTTCGTTCGGGATAGGTCTTCTCTGTTTTGATGATCTCCTGCACGTCGTTCAGTCCATCCTCCTGGAAAAAAAAACAAAAAAAACACACAGTTAAACATCCGATTCAATGGTATTGGCAACTACGATTGACAACCAGTGATTGAGAATCTCTGTGCCATCGTGGTAGCTGTCCACTTGCCAGTTTGTTCGCAATGTTGTCGATGATGTTGGAGTTGTACAGCCGTCTCCTCTGGTCCTGCCACCAACTTTTGATGTAAATGCATGGCTTCCTCTCAAAATAGGGCAGATGGAAATAGTTTCTGTGGATTAAAGCGAGAGCCACGGTGTTTTGTCCTTCCAAAATTGCTGTTTCAAGATCAATTCACAAAATGCATAAATAGATACGTACAAAATGAGCTTTTTTTTCACGTTTTCCACCCAAAACCAACAAACATCAATGCATTTCATTTGGATTTTCTGTGGTAGACATCACGAAGCAGCATGCACACGTGAAGTGTAAGGTAATAGATGAATGCTTTTTAAATGCTTTTACTAATAAAAATGGGAAAAGGTAGGTCTCTCTTTAAGTTCAGGTCTCTTTGTGGTGGTGCCGCCACCGAGATAAGATCAGATCCGATGCTGATTGCTGTCGGAAGTCATCTAATTAGTAAGCAGAGTCCACTTGTGTGTCATTTAATCGGAATGTAAATACAGGTGGTCCGTGAAGGCCTCCGAGGTTTGCTGGAGAACATTAGTGAACAACAGCGTCAGCAAAAACTAGAACCAGTTAATGAAAGCGTGGTGAGAAGAAAGGCATCATTAAAAGAAGAAGTCCTGGTATCTTTATGCCACTTTTTGTGCGGTATACAAATAATATCACTGTAAAAGCAAAAGAAGAAGTGTAAGCTACTTCGAGTTGATAGGAAAAATGGATGGATGATTTATTTGAAGTGAGACTGTCATAGGCATCATAAGATGGAGTCTTCATGAACGCATATGATTGTTGTTATGAAGAGTCATTCGGAAAATAATGACACTTTTAATGCAAAGTTGATACTTTTAATTGACTTTTAAGGCAAGTTATATTACAACTTAGCATTAAAAGTGCCGTTATTGATAAAACAATGAATGCAAAGTGGACACTTTTAATGGACTTTTGGTGCAATTTTGCAATAAAAGTGTCTTTATTTCCTGAATGACACTTCAAGGTAACAGTCATAGCCATTCATGAGGACTCCTTCAAGTTCATGGTGAGTGTTATATGATGTTATGCTCAGCCCTTCAAATAAAGTGTTACCATTTAGTTTGCAAAAACCAAACATCTAATAACTATGTATTATTTCCTTTCACAGCTAAATGTTCCTCTTTGTTTCGTTGTTGGACTGGCTCTGACCGGTCAGTGATGACAGGTTTCATGGGTGGAGTAGTGGACACTGAAGTCAGGTCTCCGTCATCGTCCATCTCCTCCTCGCTGGAGTTGTGTATCAGCTCGGTTTCCTCTTCGGCACCGTCGCCGCCGCCCTTCTTCCCCTTCGTCTTGGGTTGGATGACGCCGTCGTTCTCGTTGCCGTAGTAACCTGGAAAGAGCAGCTTTCTAAATATGAACTTTGTCCCTTTACGTCTTCCCCCCATTCTGAAAAACGCATGGGTTGGCGACACGGACTTGGAATCGTAACACAATCTTTTATGGTAAAGGTGATTGAAACAAAAATATCTATTGCTTATTTTTTTATGCAGCTGTATGACTACGCAGCATGGCCTTCATTGTGCCACAAACATAAATACTAGCTTTAAAATCGGCTATTTAAGGACATGACTTACTTAAAAAATAAAAAGAAGTTATTTATAATGCCAGCCTGCACACAATAACTGCATTTAATCATATTTTCAAGTTTACTGATATTCATTCATGCTCCCATGGAAGAGCAAAAATAAAATTTTGTATAAATCTGTTGGTTTTGTTAGTTTTTATTTACCCCAGATAACAGAAATCGATCTTATTGTGATCAGAAATTTTATAAGATAAACGATAAACGATTCGATGAAGACACAGCCGGCGTACCTATTGTGACCTCAAAGCTGATTGGCTTGTCGCCGATCTTTCTGTCTATCATTGTGGCTTCCAGGAAAGACCCAAACAGGAAGAAATCCTCGACCTTCCCAGTAGCAGTCTGGGGACAAACAAAACAAAAATAAAAAAATTTAAAAAACACACACACACAACTGTAAGCATTTAAACATGAGTAGCCTCATCAATGCAAACAGCTATTAATTATGCATGCGACGGGCTAAATTAGAGTTGTTAATAATTCACATTAATCGCAGCACAACGACCCGTCAGCAGCAGAAACAATACGATTCGCTTGCATGGCTGCCCATCCGGAGCAGAGACCCACCTCGGAGATGTTGGGCACTCCCTCCACCTGGACCTCGGTGGAGCTGGTGACGTCAGGCGAGGTCGGGTCCAGGATCTCCACGCCCAGACTGATGAGCAGACGGGCCCTGAACGACACGCCTTCGCCGAGCCCTTCGTTCAGCTCCTGGTACTCGTCCATCAGGGTGTAGGTCCGGGTGGAGCCGTACATGTTCACCCAGGCGGGCCCCATAGTGGGAAGGAAGCCTGGGAAGCGGTGTGTAGAAGAATTGTCATTTGGAAATGAACTGGAAAGGCGCGTGAAGAAAACAATTAAGCAACTGGTTGACCCCCAGTTTCAAAATGGATCTTAACTGGTTGCACAGGAAAAGTAAATACTCTGCGTTATCTAGCCTACTGGCAGAGGCGGTTCTAGCTTAAATGGTTCCCGGGCGAGTGCCTTTTCCAGTCCACAGTACACATTCAAATACCCAACTACTTTTCCAAACAAAGTGCATTCTGCAAAAAATAAAAAATAATCATAATAATTTTTTTTTTAAAAACAGAAAAGAAAGAACTACTGTTTTCTCTTTCGTTTTTCACTTTGATCAAAAAATGAGTCTGATAATAGATGACCTGCACAGATGGACTGATTTCACCAATATGTTTGAGAGAAGAGGAGATCTACGAACCGCTAACTATCTGAAACTGTCAATAATCACAGCAAAATAATTCAGTCCAGGATTGTTTAGTCAGTCTATATCATATGTTTGTGCTAGTTCTCTAAATCTAAAGCAGTCTTAAAGCCAGGAAATGATTGAAAACTATTATTTTTCTGTTCGTTTGCAAGTAGAGGAAATAGTTTCTAAAGCTCCGTTTGGTGTAAATTGTTCACTTGAAGTCTGACTGGATCAAATACGTAATAGTTTGGACCAGAGGTGGTCAAACACATTCCAGACTTCTTTAAAAAAAAATCTGAAGTTGCCAAATTAGACACAAACTACAATGCAATCAGTCAGCATTATTGTCATACTGGATGTACGTCACCAGGGGGCAGCAGTTCCAATGACATTACCTGCAAATACCCAATAGAAAACTCTATCAGGGCGCAAATGATGGAGCTATTTTTGTGCCCTGGGTAGAAAAGCCATGTCATCCATATCAAATAAAACCTCCTACTTGTTTGAACACACTAATTATTTGTCACAAACGATCACCTTTGTCCCCATCATTGGAAATCTTCTTCAGATCCAAGAAGTGTGTTCCCATGGCCACATCGTTCACTTTATCCGAGTCCCGGATCTGGATCTTCATGCGCTTGCAGAGGGGAGGAAACATCTCCGTGAAAACAATCTGCTCGTTCCAGATGGGCTCATAGCAGCTCTTCTGCACCGATGTTTTGCCCTGTGGTCACAAATTAAAAGCGTTCACATTCTGAGTCCTGCTAATACACAACAAATATCAAAGGTGGCCATTATTCGAACTGACCTTCTGCCCTGCAAAGAGCACTTGAACGTAGGGATCGACCAGGTCTTTATTTTCTCCTATAAACGCCTTTTTCACGTTGGCCATGATGCTGGTGTTCATTCTGGGGAGTCCCTCTGCTCTGTAGATCTTCAGGTAGTACCGAGCCCACTGTCGCTCTGCAGGAACGCCCTCAGGTAGCAGCAGATTCCTGCCACAGGCAGAATTTACTTCTCCACAACTTAAAAAGTTTCATGGGTTAAACAGCAGACGTTGCAGGTTTTATTTACCCCTCTATGTCATCGTCTTCAGACTCATTGGCCTTGTGTGGAGTTTTGATGGTGTCTCCTTTAGCCACAACTGCAATGTCACATTTAACGTAGCCTTTGCAGCCTGCTGTGATGTCATCCGGGTCAGACAACAAGGCCCATTTGTGGTAAAACTGATGCTCTGTAGGACAAAAACACAAATGTCGGTTTCGTTTCGGATTCCTGATGATGTATTTGTTCTTTGTTCACTTTAAATAAGGACGCAATAATAAATAATCATAATAAATTAACTGTGCAAACAAGAATCGGGTGCAAAAGTTCCGATTTATTGTTGATTTTCTTGAATCCGCCAAAAATAAATTTACATAAAGGCACAAATAAATGCATACGCTCCCAGTAATATTTGGTCAGCAAGGTCCTTGATTTATTCCAGCTGGTCACTTGATCAGTCCTCTTTGCAAAATGTATGGTTGGTTTACAACCACGGATGCAGCTTTAGTGCATAATTCATAAGTTTTTAAGTAAGTTCAAATTGAGGCCAATGCAGAAGCTTAATGTTGGCCTGGTTTATTTGTTTCTAAACCAAGTTCAGTGTTCACTGAGATCAATATCTTACTGAAACACCCTGCTGTGTCCAAGTTTCAGCCATCTGACAACAAGCTGTAAGCCTCAGATGAGGTAAAATTAGTTCAAACATCCAAAAACCTTAATGCCTCCAGTCTATAATGAACTACACTATCACTATCACTGTCCAAAAGTGAAGATAGTGAAGCCCCTGCTTCAAAACTGACATCTTCAGACTCAAGTGAAATCTACAAGGACGAAACAAATACCTTCCGATGAAAAGGTTTCGTGTCAGACAGAATCTGTTGGCTGTAATGACCAAAAGAACGTGTGAAGACATCACACGTTAAAACAGCTAATTGCTAAGCATCATGTTGTGGGATTGTGATGAGGTCAGTGACACTTTGTGCTGCAGAAATAGAGGACCTCCTCTGAGGTCTTTAACTAGACGGCTGGAGGTTGAATGCAATCAGACGTTCCAGGAGGACGACGACCACAAACGCACACCAAAAACCGGTATTACAATGGATAACATTAAGCTTCTGAAGTAGGACAGACTTCAAGCCATTTGTGAAGGTATAGACACTTTAATTTAATTTAAAAAAAAAAAATTATTTATGTAAATCAGCTTTATCTGATAAGAGGAATCAAGCATCTAGTTGTAGACATGCCATAACATTATTGAAGATTATAGATTATTTGTAACTTGACGATGTGGATTTATCCAAAATATTAAGCATGTATGTATAATTTCTATCTTGTGTGGATAAAAGGTCATCTACACTCGATATGGAATTGATATATCATTAATATTTATTGATATTGGATAATTATTCCACCGCAAACAAAGATAGTTCAAATAAATTTCTAAAAAGCCAAGAGACGCAGGGCTTGATCTGGAGTTAAACTACCAAAGATGTTGTTTTCTGACCTGGCTGGAAGTAGACTGTGCCGACATCCATCTTAAAAGATCCAACCAGCGTTCCACTTCGCAGAAGATTTTTGGAGTGGATCACCTACAAGTAGGTTAAAAAATATACATAATTAAATAAATAAATAAAAAAAAGCTCCCATGATACAGTCGGTTCAAAGGAACTGACGACTTACGGACACTTTCAGGATTTTGTCGAACATCACATCCGGCGGGATGTGGAAGTCAAACACAAAGTACTGGAAGAGACGACAGTTTGAGAGGAAGTCTCGTTGTAAGTCAGCCTTGAATTTCAGAGAGTTTCCTAACACTGCGTCATCGTGGCCGACTCACCTCGTTGTAGTAAGGGCAGTTGGTGGACTCCTTCATGGAGGTGTACTTTTTCTCTTCTCCGATCTCCACACAGACCATGGGATCCATGTTCAGGCCAACCAGCTGCCTGGCTTCAATCACCGTCACACTGACCTGAAATGACACCATCCATCAGTTTACATCTGCAAATCACGCAAATCGCAATAACCTGTGAGCTGTCCTGCTTTGTCCCATTGAAATAAAAAAAAATTATACTTTATTTAAATTTTATGTGACAGCCCATAAGGAAAAATTGAGCTTATATGACCATGTCGATTAGCGCCTCAGGGAGAGTTGATCTCAAAAAGTGTACAATAAGCATGCCGCACTTTTCAGATTTTGAAAACCGTGTGTACGTTTCCTTCAACCTCCCAGGTTTGATCTACTTCATGAATATTGTGTAAAATACTCACGCTAGACACTGAAGTTTGTGGTTGCAATATCAGAAAATGTGAAAAAAGTCTTTTTGGGTGCAAATGCTTTTCCAAGTCACTGGCTGAACTCTCTGGATTCACCCACCTGGTAATCCATGGGTCGTCCAGAGCTGGGCTCCATCTTGATGTCTGGCTTTGATCTGAGGAATTACACATGATTAATAAACCCGGATAAAAATAAAAATCTGTGAGGAAGACGGTTAAAATAAGGCTTGCCTTTTATTTGAAACATTGGTGGTGACGGCTGTGACGGAGGCCAAAGAGATGGTGTCGGGATCTGGACCTGCCATTAACATGTTCTCCGTCTCCAAAATGGCTGGCTCATCTAGGCATCACACAAAAGACATATCTAAAGAAAAATCCTTAAAAGAAAAATGTATATTTATGGAGCTAAAGCAACACTTGCTGGAAGAATTGCTCTTTTTCTTGCAACATTGTGTTTTGTGAAAAAAAAAAAAGATACTCTCAAATTCATCCTGTCATGTTTTGCACAGATTAATAACATGAAAACACATTAAAATGCAACATTTAAAAGCAAAAATCATAAGTAAAATACTTTTTAGAGCAAAAGTATTTTTCCAAATGTGCTTTTGGAATAGACCAGTCTTGGATAAGAATATCTACACCACATTGTTTGTGACAAAACGTTTTGACACATTGCAGAAACAGGCTGCGTCTGTTTGTGTAATATTAAACTGGACTTTCTGACACGAATCCAACGATCCGCCTAAGGTGATACCTCCGCCTTTGTCCTCCTTTTGTCCACGGTGCTTACTGCGCTTCATGGTTCAAAGGTATCCTCTGAGCGCTCTGCGGCACAAAAAAATAACCACATAAACAATTTCAGATGTTAAAACACAGACGGATGGACCAAATATGGCAACAGAGTCGTCAGTCGCTTTGCATTTACTGTTGCACAAAAATCCCTTTTAGGATCTGTTTGTCAACGTTCAAATTTCTACAGAGACGCTATGAAGCTTTCCCGAACTGACAAACAAGCTTAAAACACTTTTTGGGGGGGTTTTAAAACTGGTTTCTCAGCTATCGATGGAACAGCAGCGATTAATAAATTGGCTCTAAATTACGACTGTTAACACGACTTCAAAACAACGCAGATCTCTACTGATATGTGTGCATTTAGTCTCCTGGGGTCCTAATCCGGCTCAAAATCCACTAATACCTGGAGCAAATTCTGTTTAAGTTGATTCATCTTCTACTCCTGTTTGTAGGCGTGTTTAAATCTGGCTTTATTCTGTCTCAACAGTAAATCACCAGATCTAAGAAAACTTCAAATGAACAAAAACACAATGAACACCTTAAGTATTATTTTATGTAAACCCAAAATCAATGATAGTGTTGCAGCATAGTTTATCTGCTGTTATTTTAAGTGAAACGTGGCCTTCAGATGGGCCTTTTAATTATTTAAATCATCTGACCCTAATACTTCACCTGGAGGGGATACATTTCACATGCATTGTGAAAATAATAGCATTAGTCTTGTTATTCTGCAGAAATTAATCAACAAAGTGCTCCATTGACACACACGGGCACGTCCAGTTTAAAGTGGCTACCTTATTATATGTGACAATCTGGGATTATTAATTATAATATTGGCACAGAGAGGGGGGGGGGGGGGCTGCTTCTACATTTCTTAGACTATTTTTGATCGAAGAGTTGGCAAAAAAAAAAAAAAACCCAAAGAAAAAACAGAGAAACAAAAGACAACAGTCTTACATCACCAAAAAATAAATAAATAAAAATTGAACATGCCGGGCATGATCCAATAGCGTGTAATTACATAAAAATTTGATGGAAAATCAAAACCCACAGTTTGACCTTCAAAAAAATATATAAAAAATAAAATCAGCTGACCTAAAACAAAAAAAAAAAATAAAAACAAACTTCCTTCTAAAAGAAAGTCATTCACACGCACTCCAAAACACCGAGGCCTAGACGCCACCATTTGAGCTCTGCTCAGATGATACGTACCATATACCACAAATTATGCTCAGCTCTCTCCTCCACGTATCTCCCAGAGATCTCCTTTAAAGGTAAAAAAAGAATACAAAAAAAAAAAAAAACAGTCCAGAACCAAGAGGTTTCGGTTTCAATTAAAATCGAAGAGATGCTACACGGGCATTTTAGGCCTTCAGCGAGACCCCAGAAGAAAAGCCACAAAGTTAAGTTGTGCGCAGAAAGGAAATGTGTTTGTTCACGTCTGAGGTCTGGCAGGAGTGAAGCGATACGCCGATGAATAGTGCATGAGCGTCGAACCTGAGACTGGTAACTATAACTAGCCACCGCTGAGAGACGTCACTGTGAGCAGAATCTTCCAGTCCGCAGGTTTTAAGATGCTGCGGGGCAAAGAGGGTGGATTTTTACAGGCCAAGCCATCGATCTGGTGCCGAAAAGTTACATTTTTTTTATTACTTTATGTTGACCCACAACCATGTACATCAGAAAATATAACTGTTTAAACAAAAACACAAGTTTTTACTGTGATCTCGACACTGCGGGCTCTTCAAGGGATCAAAGCCAAACTGAGCTGAAAAGAAATGCTTGAAATGTCTGATGTTACTGTTAGGTAAACAATATTGCCATGTCATCAATGACAGGGTTACATGGAAGTAAGATGTCAGGCCGGCCCTCGCTGGAAGAATGCTTCCTTTTAATCATTAATAACCTGCAGGTTCAAACTGGGTCTTAAGACAATCACACTGTCCTTTGTCGGCGATGGCGGAATGATGTCAAATCCTATTGGCGATGCTTCAAACTTAATCAGCTTCAAGCCTGACAATTCTCAAACTGAGCCACATTTTTTGTGTCATGAGAATTTTACGGTGATGTTCTGTATGTTCTGTGTTAAAGTATTTAATTGAAAGGTTTCAGGGTCAAGTAGGGAAGAAAAGAAAAGCGTCAGATCAAATGAACGCACAAAGAAAATGCAGTTCTCATTTCATTACAGAGCTTAATTTGTTTTCTTGGGATTTTTTTTAAGTGATAGATGAACACAAAGTGGTGCATAAGTAAAATGATGCCTGGTTTTCATAATTTTATATATGTATATATATGCACATATATATTCCTACATACAAACAAGTTGGATTTGATAACTTGAAGTAATTTTAGATGTAGCAGTAAAGAGGCCTACAGTGTCCTCGATGGAACTGCAGAGAACCACCGCTCGGGTGGAAAAGTCTGTTATCGCCTTTGCCGGTAGTCATGCATTTTTATGGAAGATTTGTGAAAAGACGGCTATTACTGAAGGGAAGAGATGAAAAGTCCGGATTAACGTTGACTAAAAGCTAGCTATTGGAAACAGCAAAGATGTAGAAAAAGATCTGGTCCAAATCTACATGTAAAACACTAAGCACAGTGGAAAATTACTACTAGACACATCATCACACCACCTATTTGGTAAGACATGGGCATGGGAGCATCATGCTGAGTACATGTAAATCCTGGAATACAACAAATTATTGGCTGTGAATCATTTGGGACTGTGACAGAAAGTCTCCTCTTTGCAGAATGCCGAGCATGCAGCCAGAACTGCAATAGCTCAAAAACATATTGGAATGGTCCAGTCAAAGTCTAAGAATCAATTGCAGGCTTTAAAAATGCTGTCCATTTAATTTGCCTGAGCTCGGGCTACTAATGCAAAGGAGAATCGTCAAAATCAAAGACTGAGTGCTTCGTCAAAGCGAGCGCGACTTCTGCTCGACTGCATCTTCTGCAGAAGCAGCCCAGCTCATCGTCTCATCAATTACACATCGGGCCGCTCTGTAAGCCATACATCACAGTCTAAAGTTGCTGGTGTCCGATGAGACAAGGCAGTGAATTATTGATGCCGCCCGGTCACTGTTGCATGTGGCATCCTCTTTGTGAGAAGGTATCGATGTTCACAACAAAAGAAATGACAAAAAAGAAATAATAATAATAATGACGTCATCAGTGGCTGAACAGAAAACTGAGACATCGTAGACGCATTTATGAAAGTACAGCTCAATACATGCAATGTGATAAAGTTGTAGTTCAATTAAAATTTGAAGCCACGTTTTATTATTATTATTATTATTAGTAGTAGTAGTAGTAAATAAATTTTCCAGCTGGAGCCCTGCATGGCTGTCATCAACCTATAGCTGCTGTGTTGATGGGATCCGCTTTTAATTACATGATTCAGTAGCAGCTCAGAGGGGTGAAGGCGATGTCCCAGTTCCTCTGGGTACAGTTGGCAACCATGTCAGCAACCGTGCAAAGTTACCAGTTGCTTTGCAGTGGAATATACACATGCCTCGTTCTTTGATGGGTCGTGTCGTCACGGTGAAGTTTAAACACTCAGGCTGACACCGGCTCTCAAATGTCTTTGGTTTAACAGAAAATAAAAACTACGGCAACAGCTTGGGAGAAAAAACCCCCAAAAACCTTTAAAACCAGAAGGTGGAAGGTGCGTAATTGTGTTCAATGAGAGGGGGAAGAAAAACGCATTCCCAGATTTTTCATATGAGGGCATATGAATATGCATTAGAAAGCAACCAAGCCCTAAAACCGACACCTTTAATAATAGGGGCCAAGGTGAACCACAGAATGACTTGATACCAACCGTGCAATCTTATCTTGTGGCCACAGTCCTTTTCTTCTATTGGTTGTAAGGCCGATGATCAACATCTTATTTGTGCTCCAGTGACTCTGTGGGCACACCACCTGACAGTGGTGTAGTGTGTCCGTATTGCACATTTTAGAGCACGGCCCTGGCAAGTGAAGGGCATTGTTGTCGACGTGTCAGAGGGGAGTATTACTGCACGCAGGGCCCAGTTGGCTCTGAACTGAAATAACCCCATAAACTTCTGGAAACACAAACATACAGCGTCTGGATAACTTACATGTAAGAAGAAGCTCTATTAAATGTAAGCCATTAAAATGACTTACACTTTTACGTAGCATTTTTGGTGATGTGGCTCTTTGTTCAGGGCAGCACAGGCTGGCAGGACTCAAAACAACGGGGAAAAAATGTCTAGTCCAAGCAAGTGGCACATTTAACAGGTGGCTAATGATAATGACAGTAGCCAATTTATTTAAAGTTTTTGACCTAATACAGAATGTTCTGAGTACTTTTCTTTTTGCTTTGGACAATTCATATCTTTAAAAAGTATCACTTGAAGCTAGAGTTTTCAGCTTTTTGCAACAGCGCTAATGCTAAGGTCAAATAAGCTAGCAAGCCTGCTAGCTGCTAGCGAACTGAGGTTCCTCTTCTCTCTAGGTCAGTCGCCGTATGCCAGATGTGGTTATAAAGGGGTTAAACATCATTTCAGAAACATTTTCTGCCTTAATTATAAACCAGTTTCTATATTTTGTTTGTTTGTTGTTGGGTTTTTTTGTTGTTTTTTTTTTTTTACCATGGAAGACTTGTTATAAAGTTAGGTTATCCAAACTGGCCACCCACATTAATAAAATAATAGTGAAATAACATTGACCACAAAACACTGTATTTATATCAACATTTTTCCAATTTTCAACTTTCTAAACTAATGTTGAAAAAAAATAAACGGTTTCTCTTCACAATATTTATTTATTTACCAATAATCTATTAGTATGATTTGTTCTTTAAATTGCCATTTATATTTTTCGGTCTCGGGCGATGATTGAGGGATGAAGAGACGCTGATGCCCGGTTCTTTAGGTTCAGTCAGTGTTCCTCTCCTGACCCATTCTGTCTGATATCACGCAGACAGAATGGGGCCAACAATCTGCCTGCCAAACAGGAAGTGATCATAAAGGCTGCTGTGGTTCCTTCTATATTGAGTGAAAGTATGTCACCAAATAACGTATTTTACGGGACGGGTGGCAACAAGACAACAACAGCCACCTGTCATTTTAGGCTAGCCTAAGATAAGCTGGATGTTTACAACCCTCCTGCTGGTACACTAACATCACTTACCTATTGTCTTTCAACCAATTTGAAAAGCTTTTCTTCACCCCTCCAACATCTGGATCTATAAAACTTGTGCACACCAATGACTGCGGCTGTGAAACGGCATCACTATTCATCCGGTGTACATGGAATTGATCAATCTGAGATAATATGTTTATTAGGGGAGTTTTTTTCTCAATGGAAGAATTGTAGGCCATTACTCTTGTGTCTATAAGTTGTTGAATGTCCAGATGTTTTGTGCCGAAATTTATTTAACAAAATATGTTCCCTAGAGTGAGTTTTGAATTGTATAGATTAGTTTAAACCTGATACAATTCATTTAAATGAGCAAAAATGTCCCTAAAAATCAAGATCATTTTCATAAGCCTTCCACTATTGGTTGTAGTTTAATACATTAAAGGGTCTAAGCTAGTGAAGCTTTTTTTCCCACTCATCAATAGATAACCCACCTATATGAAATACTTAATTCATAACACTTTGTTTTATAAATTACATCGACTCATCTTTGAGCACAGCTGCACGCATTTTTAGATTTAGGGGAAACTAATGAAAGAAAATTTTTTGGGTAAAACAACATAACTCGGCTTAACTTACCACTTTTCTTGCACGACACCAAAGTCAAGCGTTCCACAATGTTTCTCTTCAAAAAGAAAGTGTTTGACGTGTTGTTCATGCGTGCTCTGTTTGTACCAGCAAACAGCTTGATTTACAGGAAAACTATGAAGTCAGAAATAAATATATTATAGTTGAATGTTCATTAGCAAACCTGACAGTTGAATTCCTCATCCAACTGGTGACACATTCAAACCTGAAAAAAATCATCTGTTAATGGTAACAAACAGCCCATGTTTTGTCTTTCAGCCAGAACGCATGTCTGGCATCATTCCCAGAGCTAAATGTGGCTTACAAGACAAGTCGAGCGCAGTCGTTTGTGTTCTAGTTTCAAGCTGGAAATCCAGTGAGATTTGTTAAATGTTGTGCTTAATGACCAGACCATCTATTATTAGCAGTGTGGGATGTGTTTGGAAAAAGCAACAAAGAGACTGGACAGTTTGTCTGCGCCAGTCAGGAGTCAACCTGTGAGAAATGCAGGTGAACAGATCACACCACTAACTTCACTGTTTTTCGTGTGAGTAGAGCTTTCAACTGGAAGTTGCACTTGGTCAGGCTTCACCGGGTTAATCTACATGCCAAAGGAAACCTCAATCAATTCAATATTAACCGAGCTGTTTTAACACATTTTTACATTTCTGTTGCTCGTGTCTAAGTTTGGAAACTATAATAAATAGCCTTTGCGTCCATAGCTGCTTATGAACACATTAAACTGTGTTTCACTTCTGATTGGCCAGCCAGTCGGTTGCGATTAAGTTTCGTATGATAAAGTTGTGGCACTTTTCTAGAGATTCAAGACTAGAGAACCCAACATGAAGGCTTCTCCAAACGGGACTCCATCAAAGTTTAGGTTGTTTAGGTCATGTGCTGTGCTTCATTTTACATAAATGTGTAAAAGATTTCAAATTACTTTCACCTCGCTTGTATTCTCAACATTAACTTAATGTCTCCATGTACAACCCAGTTCAAAATCCAAAGTGAGGAGCCACTAAGATTTCTGACAAAATCAACAATGTTAATTTTACAATAGCATAATATTGTAATAGCGTTAGCATGTTTATCCTAATCTGCTACCAATTTACTGGTAGTAAGTAGATCTTAATAGGGTTTATATTATTCACCAGTTCCAAGTGATTGTTTTTTTAAGTTTTCTAAACTATGCTTTCCACGGATCTAATAAAAATAGGATTATTTATGTCGATCTTAAATTAGACTTGAAAAAAAACTGCATAAATCAGAAAATGATGCAGAAAAATTGATTAAAGATGGATTTATGACGGACGATGTGGATTATGACCAATTTATTCATAAATATTAAAACAGCAGCATGGCAGTGCTTCATTCCCGACTCCCTCCGTCTTGTAAATGTCCTGGTGAGCGTAGCTGGAAGTGGGCCCCAAATGGCATTTTGCTTGGGGCCCTACATAATCTAAAACCAGCTCTGCTGACAAACCACCTTCTTCTTATACAATTCATTCAAATTGTATAAGAAGAAGAAAAAAAATAGTGTATTTTCAGGCTAATTTGGCTTTTGGGAACATTTGTTCAATAGATGTTCTGTAAGGAAATGCAGCTCATTCAGTCCAACACCGAAAGCTGTTCCATGAGTAGCAAGATCTCCATCTGGTGGTCATACACTCTCCCTTTAAGACAGAGGAATTATGGGTAAAAAAAAAAAAAAAAAAAGGCACTCTTGCCTCATCCACTGTGTAACCAACACAGAGACCTAATGTCCAAATATTGCATGTTTCTGAACATTATACCACTGTTGTCATGGGAATCATTCGTGTAGACCCTGTTCTATGCATCCTTTCCTTTTTCCTTTTTGGTGTCCAGGAAATGCTGGTCCTCTCTGCCTGTTTCCAGCATGCAGGGAGAGCTGTGGGGGAATGAAAGTGACAGCAATGGAATAATGTGAAAGTAAAGCAGAGCAGCTCACAAGGGTGAAATCTTTAAAGGGGGAGTAACCCATTAATAGACAAGAAACACCGAGGCTCAGGGTCTTTGCAGACCTTTCTATCAACCTAGAGGAAAATGTGAAGATAAGATACAAATAATAATAATAATAATAATAATAATAATCCCAAAAATCATTGGGCAGGGTTCTGACTGAATTGTTTTTTCTTTTCTTGCTCTCCAGTCCTTTGTGAGCCACAGATGGACAAGCAGCTGATGCAGGAGGCAGTTTTCCTCTCTGCGCACTCATGCTAGGACCCGAAGGCATCTTGAAATAGAAATTCAGAGGAGGAGGAGGAGGACAGAACGGAGGGAGCGAGAGAGTGGAGGGGACATGAGAGAGAGCACTGCTATGCCAGGCTCAATCCCTAGCATGGCTGTACAGAAGAAGCAGAGTGTCGTCCCTCCATCGCAGGGGCCACTTTCTACATCGACCGTCGAGAGCCAGAGGGTCGGACACAGACCTGAAGGAACACGAGGTTAGTGTCATTTATCCTAAAATAGCATTTTGGTAGATTCAGATCAAGCCCATGATCTCAATCCAATCAAAAAATGACTAAACCTCAAGGAGAGAATCATAGTTGAATGATCTGACCTGAACAAGATCACCTGGATTGTCTTAACTCTCGCAGAAATGTTTAATGTGCATTTCCTTTTGATTTTGTTTTGCGTTTTCATTTTGCCCGTGTCTGTTGCGTTAATGGGTACTTGTCAGGTGCTGGCCTTTTAAACGCTGCCTCTTTAATAATGGTTTCTTTTATTTAGTGCCTCAGCCTGAGGCCAGCATGTTTTAACAGCTTGTTCAAGCTGATGTTTTCAGGCCTCTATATCCATGACATGTCACATGTTCAACTGGGACATTTCTGTTTACAGACAAGGGATAACCAGGACAGGAGGGTAAAACAAAAATCTAAATAAAAAATCAGTATTAAAATATGTAAACAACAAATTTCTTTTTTTTAAATTTTTTTTTTTAACTGAGTTATCCCCCCTTTTGCTTATTTACAGAGAATGGCTCTTATTTCAAACCGAGTCCTCCACAGACGAAGAAAACAACCTGCTCTGCCAACAAGTCCGTCCAAATCTGCAGCGCTACCTTGCGGGTTTGTGCAGGTTAGTCACTGCAAAGCCAGCCCAAGGCATAAGCAAACTAAACCTATGTACACTAGCCATCTTGGGACATGCATAGGTCATTTTGACCCTTTGCCCTTTTGCACCTTTATATTTTTGTCTGGGACAAATGAGACAACTTGAACCTTATTTACATCCACTTTTGGGGCATTTTGTACCCACTTTAGCAACCAGTGACTAAAGGAAAGTTTGCTTATCATCACCTGGAAAGAAAGGCTACATAACCACAGCGAATAATATGTAAGTAGACGATGGAACGTTTTTAGAAAATATGAATTGGATTTATATATATGCGAGATTTGGCCATATGTACGACTATTTATTTCCACAATTCTTGAAATAAACGATAAAGTGAGCTGATTTTCAATTATTAGAGAACATGGTAGGGTGTGAAATATTAGTGCTTTGTAAACATTGAATTCAACTAACAAATCCAATCACAGCTTTGATAAGTGAAAATCTTCAAATAATAATGATTTAACACTGCTATTTCTGATGCTTGTCTCCCAGCTGGGCTCATGTTTGAAGCACAACGTGACATTTTGAAGACAAATTTCAACAAGTGAAAGAGCAAGAACTAGAACTAATCCAATCTCTAAGGACACTTTATCCAAAATACAACCAATTTATGAAGTAACTAAGTTGTTGAAGAGTCAGTCTGCAGAATTTATTCCAACTTGAACTCTGAGGTGACTTTATAGGCAAATTGTGCTGCCAAAGCAAACTGACCTCGACCTTGAATCAGCACCGCTGACCTCTTGTTCTGTTCGAACTGGCGATAATATATCAACTCGGGAGTTTTGCATCGTGGGTTCACGATTTATCGCCGTTTAACAATCCATTTCACATTTGACTTCGCAGCTGGTAACGGGCTGAACGTGGACGAACGGCTGAAAGCAGCGCGAGACAGACGAGAGGAGCAGCAGAAGTTGCTCGGTACGTGCGCGTCGCCGCCGCAGCGCATCCATTAAAAAAAAAAAAAACAACACACACACCACACACACACACACACACACACACACACACAAACTACTTCCTCTTCTGCTTAATTCTCTCTCAAGTCTCCCGGGAGCTGAGCCGACTGGAGCGGGAACAGCGAGCCAGGCGCTACTATGAGCAACAACTGCAGGAGCGGAGGAAGAAACTCCTGGAGCAAAGGCTGAAGGAGGAGAGGAGGCGAGCGGCCGTGGAGGAGAAACGCAAGCAGAGGCTGAGGGAGGAGAAGGTGAGCTTTAGGCAGCAGACATTTTTCTGTTCGTACTTAATAATAGTAATAATAAAACAACCCTGTTTCGTTTTATTTCTCTGAATGAAGGAGCGTCATGAAACCGCCGTGCGCAGGACGATAGAGAGGAGCCAGAAGGCCCAGCAGCAGCAGCAGCAGCAGCAGCAGCAGCAGCAGCAGCTCAGTCAAAGCTCCAGAGGCAGGAAGCCTGTTAAAAACGGTACCAAGAGATGCACGTGCTTTCTCCTTTCTGCGTCTTTTTAACGCCGTTTCTCTTTAAAATAATAATTTAAGAAAAAAAAAAAAAAAAAAGTCTCCTAAGGCTGCAGGCTCTTGCTTATCTGTTGCTTTTGCCCTGCTTACAAAACTTGACACCGATCAATGCGGCAGCTCCACGCCGCCTGCCTCTGACCAGGTGGGAGAGGGATCTGGTCAGTCGCCTCCTCACCCCGACATGCTCGTATCTGGCCAGAAGCAAGAGTGCTGCTTGTAGGTCCGGAGCGGAAGGTACACCCCAGTCCAACAGGAAGGTCTTTCCTGCTTTAATACTTGGCACGTTTTTCCGAGCTGACCGCCGCTGCTCTGTGTTCCTTCATGTTATCATCTCGTTTCCCCTTCCTCCCGCACACATTTCAACAAAAACTGCATTTTTAAACTTTTTTTTTTAATTATTTTTTTTTTTTTTACACTGGCTCAGTTGTCCATGTTTGTCGTCGCGCAGCTTCATGCCAGCCAACGGCTGCCACCCCATCCTCCGACATTATCACTCCCAAACTCCGACATCAGTCATTTTCAGTCCACCGCAGGCCGCCAGCCCCGCCTCCCTCCACCTGCAGCCAGCAACCACACATCAGCCCCGCACAGGTAAGATCCACCCATTTCTCCGCTATTCTTGTTTTCAGAGCAACGACTATAAACTTCAATGGAGTTTTTTTTTTTTTTTTTTGGAGTTAAAGTGATAAATAAATGAACACAAAGTAGCGTGCAGTAGTGAAGTGGAAGGAGATGGTTTCATGGCTGGCAAAATCTGTCAGAAGTAACACTTTGAAAGATGCGGCAAGCTTTGTATTCGTTCTCATTTATTCTAGTGTCCCGAAATAAAATCCAGTGCAAAAAAAAAAAAATAATAATAACAATAACAATAGTCATGGTGGTGGTAGCATGGTGATGGTGTGATGGTGGAGCTCGATGCAGCACAATCCTGGAGGAAAAGTTGTTAAAGTCTTCACCTCCCAGCAGTGCAAAGACACTGACCGTGCTGCTAAATTTGAATAAATGCAAGCACATCTACGTGTTAAAATGGCCTAGCCAAAGTTCAGACCTACATCCAACTGAGAGTTTGCTGCTGAACTTTGAAGTCTAATGTTCACATGAGAAGAATGGGTAAATATTTAGTCTAGAAGTCTATAGAAACACAACTTGTGCAACTTACTGATGCGTGGTCTTGATTACAGCTACACGCCACACTTTTCAGACGTCTTATTGAAGAAAACCGCGATTTTTACACTTTCACCATTTGTTGGTTCAGAACATCAAAGTTTGTGGCGGAAAAGTAACAAAACGTGACATCGTTTAGAGAGTGTTGGGTTTTACGCATTCTGCTAACGTCTTCGGCTTGATCTAGACTAAAAAGGTAAGACAGGAAGCCGTGAAGAAGACCCCCAACAGCGGCTCTGCCAAAAGATCGCCTGCTGCTGCTGTTAACGGTGCGAAGTCGCCCACCTCAACTCAGAGCAGAACGGCGTCCCCATCACCAGAGCGGTAGGCAGACGTCTCCACCTCATCTTCACGTTGCAGGCGAAGGCTGATCCTTCCCTCCGTGGTTCCATCCTGCAGGAGCCTCAGAAGATCGATCAGCAGGCACTCCACTCCCCTGCACCTCCAGCTCCCAGCTGTTCCTGAGGAAGACGCTACCATTTACGTCTCTGCTGGTAACACGCGGCCCGCCAGCGCGCCAGATAAAGGTCAACAACAGACACAGAGGCAAGGAGATCTCACAGAGACACCACGTCTGAAGCTGCCCGACGCACAGGTAGAGGGCTCCACCGGGACAGCAGCAGATGGAAGTAAGTGGAAGAAATGTTTATATAGAAAAATGTTTAGCAGTAATAGTGAAAGTTATTGTTTTGTTCTCTCTTCATGTCCTTATGTAGCCCCTCCTCTTTCAGCTCCACGGCCTGCAGAGGTCATGCTTCGTCCTTCGGCTGGCACCACCGACCCGAAGGAGGCCTCGCGACTTCTGGCTGAAAAGAGGAGAGAGGCCCGCATGCAGCGGGAGAAAGAGGAGCAGGAGCGCCTGCAGAGAGAGGAAGCCGAAAGGTACAAAATAAAAAAACTAAATTACTAGCATGGTAAAAAAAATTAAGACAAGCTTATTATGGCCATTTTACATAGAAAAAAAAAGGATTAGTTCATTTCTGCCAAAAAAAAAAGACAAACTCCAAGGTCTTTCTAGAAAATAGACCGTGGAAGTTTATACTTTTGAAAAATCAAACAATTTGCTAGAAAAAGAAAAAAAAATATTCTGAAGTTACTCTCAAAAATTTTCTAGGAAAAACAAAACTTGGAAACACAGACATACCTTGTTTTTGATTAATCTCAAAATTTTGTTTAGTTTTTTTGGCAGAAATTTACTCCTCTCTTTTTGTTCCATATAAAACCACCCCAGTACGTTGTCATGACAACGAGCCGATTGTTCTACGCTGCGCTTCGTGCAGATGGACTGGACCCTCAGCTATTGAGAAATGATTACTTCCTGGAAGTGTAGACTTTGTTGAAGTTTTAAATTTTACCCGACCGCTAACTCTTGGTCATGAAGTACGTAAATACACTAGCTTACTGGAAATTGCCTGAGCTGTAAACAACCATCCTCCACTGCAAAGAGGGAAGAATCCAGCCGACCAAAATGGCTGTTAATGGCAACTCAATATTTGGAAGTGTGGTCAACACTGACTGGAGGGCTCTGCTAACTTCCTCGGCTGCTATGGCTAAAATTGCAAGCAGACTGCAACTCTAAAATAGCGCAGAAAATCACCGTCATCATTCACAACTTCTCCTATTTGCTGATTGGTCAGGTTCTAACAGAGAAATCCAAGTGAATGAGAGAAATCCCATTCAGATGGAGCAATGAAGGGAGATTAAGAACCGAGTGAAAGTAGCCACTTCCACAATTTCACTGCAACTCCTGTTCAGGTGGAGCCGCGAGGAACAGCAGCGCAGGAGGGCAGAGGAGCAGGCTCGACAGGAGGCCGAGGCCAGGCGTCTCGTAGAGGAGAAGAGGAGGAGGGAAGAGGAAGAGCAGAGAAGAGCTGAAGAGGAGAGAGCTCAGGCCATGAGGGAGGCCGCCCTTCTGCAGAAGCAGGTGCCCAGTAAACGCATCCCAGGAGAAAACATCCCACTACAGCAGGCGTTGTTTTCGTTTGTTTATCCACGTCCGGATGCTGTTTCCACAGAGAGAGGAGGAACTGGCTAAAGAGCGAGCACGAGCTGAACAAGTGAAGCAAGAGAGAGAGATCGCTGCGCAGAAAGAGGAGGCCGAGCGCCAAGCAAGGAAAAAGGTTTGCTTCTATGGAGACTTAGAAAAACATTCATGCCCTTTGCATTTTTACACATTTATCATTCTTAAAAGTGTATGAATAAATATGTTGCATCTTCTTGAATGTAACTAAATAAACTGGTAGTTGTTGAAAAAGGATCAGTCAGACATTAAAAAAGGATCCATGATTGCACACCTAGAACGCAGACCTGCATTTTCCAAAATGTTTGATGCGGTTGTTGGCCCAGAAGACATTTTTTTCTTTTTCCCCATTTGCTGGATGTTATTCTTGGTGAAAATTTGTAGAAAATTAAGAATTACAGAAACCTGCTTGATAAATATGTGAAGAAAACCCATTTTATTGTATTTTGTGATGATTTCGCCTGTGAAAATGTTCCAAAATTTAAGAAAAGTGTCCATCTGCATGTGCCTGCATGCAGTTTCTGCAGATGCTGTGCTAGCAGGCCAGACTGGCAGTCAGCTTCCACGTCACCATTATGCTTTGTTTTCTTATGTCACACAAAATCCCACCTGTTTATAAAGTGACAAAACATGTGCAGGAAGGAGGATTTTCTCTTTTGCCAACCAAGAGATAACGGCAAAAAAAAAAAAAAAAAAAAAGTTGTGTGTTTTTGTTGCAACGTTGTCTTTTCCAGCGACTTGAGGAGATCATGCGGAGAACCAGAAGAACAGATTCACCAGATACGGTGAGATTTACTGATCAGCTCTTTTATAAAATTTTTTTTTGATAAACAGTAGACAGCCTCAGGCCTCTTGTGACCCACATCCAACGTCGGCTCATGAAAAGGCTTTTCCCTCCCCGGCCTTGACTAAAGCGTTTAAATATCTTTTTAATCACAGAAATCTGTATCGGCGCGGACCCTACCGAAGGAAAACGCACAACCGCCGCACAATGGGACGATAGAGGACGCCGCCAAGACGCCGGTGGGGACTAAAGCCGCTCAGCTGGGGTTGGGCAACGAGGACGATGTGGTACCTGTGGTGGCCTTCAAGGAGCGCAGATCCCTCAGAGCGCTCTCAGGCCTGGAGGAAATCCAGACCAAACAGAGAGCGGGTGAGGACGTGACGTCAAACTGCCCCATCTGAGTGACTTTCCAACTGGTGCTGGTCGCCTATCATTTCTGAATCAGGATTCATCTCTATGAATGAAAACAAACATTTGCTTCTCCATGCCTTTTCTCTCCCCTGACTTTTGTTTTTCTTTTCTTTAGAAGTCATCTGAGGTCGTCGTGAGGCGTCTGCTATCCGGGGAAGTCGTCAGAAAAAGCTGCGATTAATTTATTTTTTTTCCCCACGCAGCTTTAGCACAGCCGCCCCGCTTCCTGTCAGCGCCTCGAAGGAGCATGCAACATTACAGCTTCGCCTCTCAGCAAGGATGTCTCGCGGTAGCCAGCAAAGTTCTTGCGTAATCATCTCTGTACAGCAGGATTCCAATCAATCACTCAAAATGAGGCGTAGCTGCACTTTCTGCTGTTAGTTTGCTAGTGGATACAGTCGGTTTGAATAATAGCTATTTTATCAATTAGAACTTGTCCAGATTTTGTTTTTGGGGTTTTTTTGCTTAAACCTGATATTACTTACTGCTGACT
Source organism: Poeciliopsis paucimaculata (assembly GCA_903067055.1). Taxonomy (NCBI): domain Eukaryota; kingdom Metazoa; phylum Chordata; class Actinopteri; order Cyprinodontiformes; family Poeciliidae; genus Poeciliopsis; species Poeciliopsis paucimaculata. The sequence goes on from CAEGAD010055684.1 coordinate 123,539, forward strand.
CTGCACTTTTCCTTTTTCTCCTCAGTGGAACTTGAATAAATTGAGATGCAGTTGAGAGCTCAGTGTCGCCGCGTTGCAGTCTTAATCTTGAACTTTTGTAAAATATAGCAATCGTATATAAGAAGCTGCTACAACGATACGGTTTCCAAAGATGGGCTTTAATTTTGTGTGTATGGCATCTTAGAGGCGAGAACGCAACAATGCTTTTTTTCTTTCTTTTCTTTTTTGCACTCAGTTGCTTCGAATCAGAGAGCTGTAGGTTAAATGCTTTTTAAGCAGAGAAATGCATAAAACTTGTGACTTAAACTTGATCCTATACCTTAAGTACTGTTCTAGACTATCAAATGTTAGCTTTACAAAAGTGTTCATGGCAGATATGATTAAAGCTGATGCTACATCTATGTCCTTTTCTTCTTTTTAAAGATAGATGTGTAAAACAAATATAAAAACAATTTTAGAAAAATGCAGCATGTATATATAAAAACAAAAAAAATCAAAGTAAGCATCTTAGACTGTTCGTAAAAATACTAAGCAAGTCGCCGATTAACCAGAGGATGGCGACGGAGGCTGAATCATTCTCGTCTCCTCCGTTTCTACGACAGCAGAGCCTCCAGCTCACTGTCGGTCACCGCCGTTAAAAAGTCTCCATCTGCAGAGGAACAGGACAAACAGGCTATAGAATGCTCCTTGTGCAAAAAGACGTTCTTTTAATTTAATATAGAACATAAAATTTGTCCCTTTAAAAAGTGTTTACGCCCATTGAAGTTCTCCACATTCTTCTGTGTTGCCAACTCTGACAAACGCCTTCAGAGTTACTTGTTGCAAAGGTCTTTATTTAGGGGCGTCAGGTTAAAAGGGACTGAACATGAAACCCAGTGACAGTTTTGAGATGCTTGCGTGTAAGGACATCGTTTTAGATCCATCACTTAAACTCCTACTGAAGTGCTCTGACCTTATTGGTGGCAACATGAAAACATGTGAAAAAAGTTAAAGGGGTGTAAATGCTTTTTCTTCACAGGAGAATAAAACACACAATAACAACAATAAAACACAAACCATTCTTCAGTTTAGCTATAGCAGCAATGCCAAGCTGCTGGAATTTAACATCTTTCCTTTTGAGGAAGAGAAACAAATATTTAGACACCGCGCTGTAGTGAGGCCTCAGCAGCTGGAGGAAGCCTTCTGTGGAGGAGAGGAGGGAAAAAGCAACATTTGATATAGAAACGTGTGCAGACAGGTGATTACATGGACACGTGCTACTTTACCCGTCAGTTCAAACGTATGTATGACAGCTGCAGAGTTGTATGACAACTCGGGATTCCTCGTCTGTCCAGAAAGCTGCACCAGTCTCCAAACCTGCTCTGCTGATACTGAAGTGGACAGCGTAGTCCTTAGCCCCTCTGAAACAAAGAAATTTCAAAAATACTGTAAAGTCAAAAGGATGTAAGTGACTGTTCCTTAAAAAAAAAAAACAAAAAAAAAAACATTACCCCAGCTCATCAGGTGACGTAAACACAAAGTCACATGCAGCAACGTGTCATCTGACAGGGAAGGAGACTCAAGTCCTCGGAGCAGCCCTGATAGGCACAGGCTCTCCGTCCCAGCCTGGATAACATTAACTGGATTCAGTGCGACCTGAAGAGATAAAGGCACCGGGCGTACACAAACTAACGAAAGGAAAGCCAAAGGCGTACCTGTTCGTCCACCCAGGCACCGCAGAGGTCAGCGATGAGCTCGCAACTTTGTGAGACCAGAGCAGAGTTTGAGCTGGAATGATGGAGCAGCTGACCGACTTCCCTCAACAGACCTCCACTCACGAGGAGATGCTAAAAAAAATAAATAATTCAGATTACAGGAAAGTCGTACACGTCGTTCTCAAGAACAAACTTTTCTACGTTTTGTCACGTTACGACCGTGGATTTTAGCGTTTCTCTTTATTTGGATTCTAGGCGACAGACCGACACCAAGTAGCGCCGAGTCGTGAAGCAGAAATAACAAACAAACATTTTTGCAAATTAAAAACTGACAAAGGATTTGATTCATTTTCATTCAGTCCAATTGTGTTGGTGCGTCATGTAACATCCCGATATGATACACTGAAGTTTGTGGTTGTAATGTGACAAAATGTAAAAAAAAGACATTAATAATTTTGTGATGTTAGCCAGTTTTGAGGCAATAGGCAATTGATGTAAACTAAGAAAAAACTCAGGTTACGAAATATGTTAGAGTACTACTAAATAGTACTCTAGCATAACTATATGTTAATGTTTGGGGTGGTGGAGAGGGCACCATACACAGTTTGGCGGGTGTGCGGTCAGAGAACACAGCGGTTCTAAAGCTGTCTGCATCCATACAGCGTTCGAAGTTTTCAGCAGGGACTTCAGAGGCAACACACAGTTAAGCTCCATGAGATGTTCCTGGATCTGAACTGAGGATAAAAGCCAGAAGCAGAATTAGAGGCTTTGTTTTAAAAATAACGCTATGTACGAATGCATGCTACCATTCTTTGAAAGAGTTTGAAGGCATCTGCACGCTTGGGCTGCATTCTGAAAAAATAATAAAAAAAGAAAACCCGATAAATTCACAACATATGGAAAAGTCACCATTCGTCCCCCCACCCCATCAAGTTCTTAGTTACCTTTTCTACGGAGGAAGACATCAGCGTCAAAAGCGACTTAGACAAATAATGACCCCCGACGCTGAGCAACTTCGGGTGATGCTCTTGAATGGCGGCGATGTCGCAAAGAGCTGTGCAGCTGTAAAACTGAACTTCTGACCTGGAGGACTGCAGCAGGAGAACCAGGACGGGGATGGCCCCTGCTTGACACAGAGCTCTTGTCGACCAATCTGAAATAAATAAATAAAAATTGGGACTGCTGAAAAACCAGACTGGTCGCTGACATTCATGTATTTATTTTTTTCATGACAGAGACATTTACTGAAAAGCTATGAGTTAATTCTCATGAAAAAGAAAACAGATGGGAAAATGTTTGCTTTTCATTTAGTTTCTGAATGATTCTTGAATTGCGCACTTGGACATTCTACCTAGAAGCTTCAAACCTTCATGTTTGAGGTTTATTAATATCTTGGATTAAGCAAGAACTCTGCAGGTGGCGATTAATAAAAATAATCTGATAAATAAGACTTGCTTGATAATGCACTGCTGCATGCAGTGCATTGTAGCTTTGGCTGTGTTTTTAGGACCGTCAAGTTTTTTTCTCTCTTACAAGTTTCCTGTGTTTAGCTCTGTCCGTCTTCCCATCAACTCATCAATTCTGAAAGAAAACGTCCCCACAGCATGATTCTGCTACTACTGCGTTTCATACAGGGGAATTTGCTTATTTTACCTACAACCCATTCAGAGCCATATTGAAATCTGTGGTCGTCCAGTGACAAAATGCAAATAAATAATTCTGCGGGGCTTGTGAACATTGACAAAATGGAGACAAAGGTACAACCTGAGTGGGTGAGATGTAACAGGGCCCATGCTGCATTCAGCTGCACCGCTGGATCGTAGGATTTTGCCAAAGCCAACAGAGGCATCACTCCATCCACCAAAATAGAATCTCTGTTCGACTCTGAACAACAATAAAGAAATTATGATGAAAATACGTCAACGTTTTGATGCAGTACGATGTAGAGTTTGTGTGACAACGTGCAGGATTCCTATAAGATCTACTGACGCACATCTGCGCTAATACAAATAAGAGATTTAGAACATAAAATGAACAAACAAACAAACAAACAAACAAAAAAAAAAAAAGGTCTGTGCAAACCTGAGGACGCCAGCATGGCCACGCAGGCACAAGAGTGACACTGAGCCATCGGATCTCCCGACTGGAACAACTCCAACAGCGGCACCAACATCCCCATCTCGATCACCGACTCTTTACAAACTGGAATCATGTTTGTTCATTCATCAGTGCTTTAAAAATACCATTTTTTTCGAACTATAAGCCGCAACTTTTTTCCCCACGCTTTGAACCATGTGGCTTATAGCCCGGCGCAGCTTATCGTTGTACGTTTCCAGTTTTTTTCTGTTTTTTTTTAATTGTAGGTACGGTTTATAGTATGGTGCGCTCTATAGTCAGGAAAATATAACTTTTTAAAGCTATCTAGATGACAAAAAAAAGCAATTTTTTTTTAGAAACAAGTGTTACCATTCGTCTTAACTAGTAGATTGATCAGGGCAAAGGAAGTAGTCTTCTGCACATCCAGGTCAGGGGACAAAAGAAGAGCCGTGATTGGTTCCACGAAGGCATCTGGCAAGGGAGATTTCACTGCAACAAACAATCCCAGGCAGGAAGAGAAAGATGGAAGAACTTTACAATCACAGTAAGGAGCAGGAAAAATCTCTTTCACTAGTCAGAATTAGTGTGGAGATTTAATATCAGGACAATATTGAGTTATCTGATCCCTACCTGATAGCAAAAGCATGTCAGAGCTGTCTGCGATCAGCAAAATACGACGCTTCCTTTTATGACACAAAATCTCACTTTGAGTCAGAAATGGCAAAAAGCAAACTAAACTTTGAGACATCTCAGCAAGATCTCTTCGGAAGGCATCGTCAGTCACTACGACTGAGAACATGGAAAGCTTGAAAAGAGGACATAATTTTCCCTTCTACGTGAAGAGATGATGAACATGTGGATGTTTCAGCCGGATGGACTGTATCAAAAATACAGTTGGACATTTGCATACTGGTCTTCTCCGTTAGGGTACTTATCTCCCGAGTGGGAATACGGCAAACAACGGTCACATTTTAACTACCCCTCATCCGTACCGTCTGAAAATTCAATGAAATTAAAAGTCCTTACTCACAGTGGTGACTGATGTGCAGGTAATAAATGGCTGCAGACATTTGCAGAGCTGCATTTTGAGAGGCTGCGAGTCGGTTCAGTGCTCGGAGACTTCTTTGATTGAAAACTTGAGTTTCATCATCTGAGAAAAGGGGGGGAGGGTGATGCTTACAAATGCACCAAGCTAATACAATAAATGTTTTATTTAAAAGGCAATTTATCATGCTAAGGTTAAAATAATTGTATTATAGTCCTTATGAGTGACATATGTAAAGTGTTTCTTTCTTAATTTTATCAAGAATGGCTAATAGCTAAGAAAAATCCAGAGGTCATGCCATTTTTCCTTCCACTCAACTTTCCCTTATTACAGCACTCTGACCAACTGGCTTATTTGGCAGTGAGCTTTTGTGGCCTACCTTCATTGTTGAAGTGATATTATTTTACAAGAAAATAAATGTTGGATTTTAACGAGCAGAAAGGCAACAAACAGAAATAAGTGCTTCAAATGCAGCACCAGGTGAACCCATGAGTTCGTCTTTCTTAAATTAACTGTTGAGACGAACTTTCCAATAACATCCCAAGTTATAAACCTTTGTTTTCAATTCAACTACATTTTAGATGTCAATATATTAAAAGGACCAAATGACAGAAAGTAGGTGAAATTAAAATGTAATCGCCATGGTGATGGTCATATAATGGCCAAACAAAGCACATCTATGTGCTTCTTTTTCCACAACAGTTGTGTATCCTACCACACATGAGCTGCAACGACGATAAATCCTGAGCCGCCCTCCTCTCAGGAGCATTCCCAAAGCAGGTGCATTGGAGAGGTTCTCCAAAAACTTCCTCCAGTTTGTACTTGAGCTCCTCCCAGACTCTCCTCAGACGTGCAGCGAAGTCTCGGAGCAATCGGGAGCACCTGTCACACAGGTCGGAGGCCATGACTGCATGACCAAAGGTTATGACACCTGCCCAAATCATGCAACCTGCTGGAGGGGGACACGCCTTTCGGCGAGTCACCTGACCAGTGGAAGCTTATTTGCATAACTCTAATCCCGTTTTACTCAAGAGTTTTTGTTGGATTCTTTCAGGTAAGTCGGTATTGAGATCATGTGCAAAAATAAATAAATAAAAATAAGTGGTAAAAATAATAGCACCTTTTCTTGTTAAAACATGTAATTCTTTATTCTAATTGTAGTAAAATAAGAGTAGTGTTACTTATGGACCTCAAACAAACAAACAAACAAACTTCAAAACAATAGAAGTAAGACGTACGGCACAAGCAAATAAGCAGTATGTTTTCTTGTAAGCACCTGCTAAACCCGAATAACATGCAAGTTTTCTTTTTGTTTGTTTTTCTTTTTTAAATACATATGTATTGGCTTCAATCATTTATGTGATGTTACTTATTTTAACTGACCAAGTCCAATTTTGTTTCCTTCTCATTGATTTTCATTCTCAGCATGGCTGTGTTTTTTTTTTAAATTTTTTTTTTTTTTAAGAGTTTAATGACTTATGCTTTACATTCTTATGCTCAATTTCATACCAGTTTGATTTTAATTCTAAGTAACTGCAATAAACTTTAAATAATATTTTTGAAAAGAACCTTCTAACTCTTACTGAAACGACGGGTTTTGTACCTGGCGTATCCACAAATGATAAGTGTCAGGTTCCGTTTGCATTAAGTGACATAATTTAGCGATTTATCATTATAGTTTGACTGGACGGAACCAAGAACGATGTATGCACACGGCCACTTTTCAGTGTTACGCTCAATACGTAAGGACGTCGTTTGTGTCCTTACACATGATTGGCCTGTTCCTTCTTGTTTATTCCCTGACTCCGCCCTCTCGTTTAGCCTTGTTGACTTGGAAACCATTACAGCGTCGTCGGTGAAGTTGGAGTACCTTGTGCGCACTGATATACATATCGCTACAGGTGTAGTTAACTCACACGCCGTTTTTAAATGAAATTATGTGGAGCTTAGTACTTCTTTAAGCCTCAAACGTCTTCTTATAGACCATAACTATTTGTGTGTCACTTTTACAGTGCGAGTTAGCGAGTTAGCTCTTGTCAAACTAGCTGCTTATGTAGCTAACCTTAATCTGGTGTCCTTTTTTTATTTCGTTTAGTATACTTCAGCTTAACATACTGAATAAAACGTAATAAACTTTCCCCTGTGTTTACTTTGGAGTGAAACGCAAAAATGTACACATCATTCTTAGCATTTTTGTGAAATAAGACTTTCTTTTATGATTGTTTCTTTTTCTACCAAGAATGAGAAACAACACAGTGTGGAAGAATGCCAGTAGGTGAGTTGTTTTAATTTTGAAAAATAAACAATGTTTTGCATTTAAATGTTGTTTCACAAACAAAAAATTCAAACTGAGGTAAAGTTAGAATTGGGGATAGGGATGCAAAGTATTAGTTTAGTTGTTACACATCATTATTTAGGTTTAAGTGATCCCAAAGAACCCATTTAATGATAATGTAAACGCTTCTAGGTGCGAGTGAAGAGCGAGCAAAGACCCGGGAAAGATTTAATGAAATTTTCAAGAAATATACAGAATCGGAAAAGAAAAAGTCAAAGAAGAAAAACACTGACGCAGCTGAAGCAAAGGAAACTATTGTGGTACGTGTTTTGTTGCATCTTGTTTTATATTTTATATTATAGTGGTTTGGATCAGCACGTCAACGAGTAAAAAAAGACACATAACTAGTTGATCCTCTTTCTGGCAAAGTAGTTTAAGAAACATAATTCTTATTTAGGGACAACTAAATAAGAATTATTTAGTTGACTACAGTCATGTTATTATTGCTTTCTTTCTGTCTTCTTAGCTTCAGAATCTGAGGAAAAAACCAAACCTCGAAAACGACGCAGAAGAAGATGAGACAGTTCTGCAAAACACGTGCCGTCCTGAAGAGGACAACCCAAGTTACAACCACAGCAAAACATCTAAAGCAAAGAAGAAAAGCACGAGGGACCTTCCTCCCCTACCTGCACTTAAGGACAACATCAGCGACATTCGAAGGGATACAGACTCTGAACTTGCTGTAGATCAAGAAGAGACTGGCGGTGGAAAGGGACCAAAGCGGAGGAGCAAGAAAGGAAAAAGCAAAGACGGCGCAAAGGTTACAACAGAGAGCCAGGTGGAGGATCGAGAAGATGAGCTGCTGCACGAATACCAGCTGCAGATAGCGCAGGAAGAAGCGAGGACCACGAAGAAAACGAGGATCAGCGAGGAGGACGACAGCATTGTTTGGCAAAACGTTAGCCTGAATAACAACATGGGGAAAAAGAAAAAGAAGAAACTGAAATCTGTTGCCACTGACTCAGATGCAGGGTGTGTATTTTTATAATGTCAATATTTTTTAGATCTAAAAGAGAGAAAATAATCACAGTTTCGGCATCATTTTGAAATCAGTCATTTCCACCGTTAGAGATCCAGACGAGGACGCAGGACGAGAGGTTGACGCTGAAAATGAAACAGAATCGAAGGGAAAGAAGAAGAAGAAAAAAAAGCATAGTGAGTGAGGTTTGATTGTATGGAGCTACTTAATGCTAACCAAACATAAAATATGTCGGTTCTGACGGAGCCTCTGTTTCGTTCTTTTCCGTTTTTCAGTCGTCAAAGAGGAGAGCGAGGCTGAGCCAGAGGAATCAGTGAAGCAGATGTTTGACGACGGTCTCGTGCTGGGAGTGTTCGTCCACAGAACCGATCGCCTCAAGACAGACATGCTGATCTCAAAACCCATGGTGAAGATCCACATTGTTGATGAAATCACCGGGAAGTATGTGAGGAAAGAGGACTGGTGAGAGCAAACCGGACTTTAGTTCCATTTAGTGTTGAATTTATTTCACGCTTTCCTGTTTCTGTTTATTCGCATAATTTATAATTGTCCTTCGTTGTTAAAGTCAACGGCCCGTCTCTTCATTTTACGAACAAGAGAATGTCAGCCACATTCTGCCAATCATTACGCAGCCATTTGACTTCAGGAAGAACAAATCCATCATCCCCGAGTGGCAGGAGCAGATCCTATTCAATGAACGCTTTGGTTACTTCGTTCAGCAAATTGAATCAGTCCCCAGAGTTATACTCTTCTTTGAAGTAAGAGATCATTTCTTACCCTAACTTACCTTTTCTGCTGTCATTTTCTAAATATTAATTTGTGCTAGTTAATGTTTTTCCTTTTTTAATTTCAAGATCCTTGACTTTATGACTGTGGAGGAGGCGAAAGCCAACTTTGACGCAGACAAGCACGAGCGAGGCTTCCGAAAGATTGCGTGGGCATTTCTGAAGGTAAAACGTTTGGTCCTTAAAAGTTGACATTAGTCGTTTTGACCTTGGTATATATGGAGACATCTTTTGATTTTCCTCCAATCCTCCAGCTTGTTGGTGCAAATGGGATTCTGAATATTGAGAGCAAACTTCGCCTCCAGCTCTTCTGTCCTCCACCTCGGGCCAAGAGACAGCCGGAAACCATAGAGGTGTTTGAGTGGTGGAGGAAGTACCCAAGAACCAAATATGCATCCACACTCTATGTCACTGTGAAAGGGATTAAACCTCCGGAGTGTGTAAGTGTTAAAAAATGACCTCTGTAACTTTTGGTTCTTTGTTTTTATATTTCATGAAGTTGGAGTGTTTGATACTTATTTGAGCTAAGCTTTGGTTGTGTTTTTTTATTTGTTTTTTCGTTAGGTGGACCCCAGTATGCGCTCTATGATAGCCTTACAGGAAGAGAGGGGGAGCACTTCCTATAGTGACCTGCAAAATGAAGCCAGCAAGACAGAACCCAGTCTTAGCAGGCAGCCCGTCCTGAGGTGGAACCGACTGCCCGGGCAGGTAGCCGCATGCTAACGTTTGTCATTGTAATGAAAAACAGAAAAGCTTTCTAAAGTTTGCTTTAAGATACGATAAACGTATCTCCCTGAACTTCCTTGACACGACTCGTGTAAAATCTGCGCTGTTCAACAGCGTCTCGCTAAAATGCTCACGTTTTTTCAGATCTGGTCAATTTACATCCATCGTCTTCAATGGCGTTTAGTTAAGTTTTAGTAGATAGACCAGCATAAAGCGGTCTTGTAATTCAAAAGGAGAAGAAAATCCTATCTGTTGATTTTTGTTTTATTTTCTTTCCAACATTTCATACAAATGACTATTTACAGCACATCAAAGGCACTGATGCTGCCATCACCGTGTTTCACCGTGGAGATGTTGTATAGAGGAGGTTGCTACACAATGTTATTCTTTTTCACCACACAGGAAGATTTTTTCACATTTTTGTCTCATTTTGATCACAGCATCTTTCACATATTTGCTTTGTCCCCTGCACCGGTTGTGGCAAACTGCTAGTAGGACGTCAGCTGGCAGTGATGTCCAAACGTTTTGCCGCAATGGACCAGAAATGTTAAGCTGAAATTTCCCACAGGCTACAAAATGTAACATGTAAAAAACCCAAAAAAACTAATGCATTGTGTTTTTTGTTTCACTTGCACATGCTCAGCAATAAGCTAAACATGAATTGTTTTACTGAAAGAAATGAGGTATTCTGATGTTTACAGAAAACAGATCTCTAATTTATGCTTGATCCTAAACATAAAAATGGGCTCAATTATTAAGAAACAGAATTCATAAAATTCCGGGGTCAGTTGTCGTGTTAGAAAACCACTTATATTTCTCCTTCCACTTGACAAATTCACACTGTTGTATGTATGATAATAGATTACATTGAAGGTTGTGGTTGTAATACAACACAGAAAAATTTCAAGACATATGAATGCTTTTTTAAGGCACTGTATTTGGCCAGAAACTATTGGAAGTATTTTTTAGATTGTCTGACTTTCAAGAATCAAAGTTAAAAGCTCATAAAATATCCTCTGTGGTAGATCTGTCGGATTCCCAACAAGCACGGTTTAGCTTTCCGTGGCGGCAGGATGGGCTGTTTCACCGTCCTGTTTTCTCACGCTGGAACCAGGCTGGCCGCCGCTTGTGCTGACAGAGATGCTTTCCCTGTTGTTGGTAAGCAGCACCTCATTTCTACACAGCTGCTGTGTTTAGCTTCCTCAAGTCAATTAACTTGGTCTTTTTGCAGATCTGTGAAAAAAATAAAAAAAATAAAGTCTCATCACGCTGTAAAAGAAGACATTTTCTTTTATTTCTTTTTTCCAGTGTATGAGATTCCTTCTGGGATGGTGCTGGCTGCTTTCAACGGTCATCTGAAAATTGTGTATGATCTCTGCTGGTCCAACGATGACAGGGTCCTGCTGTCCGCCTCCTCAGATGGAACTGTCAGGTAGGTCTTCTGTTTCGGATGTATATAAAGCTGCTAAAGGCAACGAACAAGAAACACAGCTGCCACTGCGTCCTCCTCTTTCTCAGAGAGTGGAACGCGGAAAAGCTTCTGGAAAACGCTCAGAAGGTTCTGCCTCACCCGTCCTTCGTGTACTGCGCTCAGTACCATCCCGGTGCCCAGAACCTGGTGGTGACCGGGAGCTACGACTGCCTCATAAGGGTCTGGAGGCTTGATGTGGACGATGTGAACGGCCAGATGCTGCATGAGTTCGAGGAGCACAAAAGCTTCGTCAACTCAGTGTGTTTCGATTTCGAAGGTACCTCTGAACCCACGAACGACTCAGACAGACATAGACTTGTTGACTCCCTGGGTAAAGATGCGGAAAAATTAACTCTTTCTCTTATTCCAGTAGAATAATTTAGTGCTGGAAAAACGTGGAGAAACCCAACCTTTTAGATAAATATGTTTAGTTGTGGTTGCATGTAGATTAGCCCTATGCTTTTAACGATTATCCTGCTGTAGGTCTTAATGCTTCTTGCTAAAGTTCCCTTGAACTTTGAGCACTTGATGCCATGTTCGTTCAGTCAATCAATCAATCAATCAATCAATCAATCAATCAAATTGTATTTGTATAGCACATTTCAGCTGCAAGATATTTCAAAGTGCTTTACATAATAAACACAAAAACACAAAGTCATGCAACAAGAATCAACAATCAAAAACTACATTAAGTCAAGTGCGATAACAATGCAAATAAAACATTTTTAACATTTAACCTACAAAACTCAGTTAAATGTGATATTTAACCTACCTGTAGAAGAGGCTGCCGCTTTCGTGAGCTGCAAAACATACAGAACTACATTGACAATCGCAGCATCATTGTGCGCAATAAAGGCTAAACATTGGAAGCAAAATTTGGTGGAATGTTATATTTCAAGCGCCGTATATTCATATTGATAATTTATTTGGTCACTTGGACATTGGATGTGAGACGGTAAAGCTCATGGGGAGTGGTGGCGGCATAGTGTGAGGGTGAAGCAAGAAAAGAATCAAGGAAACGTGTCTAAATCGTAATCGATAATGCCAATAAATTGGTGATTTTCCACGTAATGCATTCTCTCTTTTAGTCTGAACCGACCTATTGTGTTTGTTGCTCCCAAATAACAACCCTACATGTAGTCAATGTCTAATGATTGTTTTAGACACAAGGAGTCCATTATGCCACTGTTTGATACAACTCTCCCAAAGTTAGATTTTTAAATATTTTTTCACTCGATTACAATCATGATGACTTTGCGATATGGCAAGATAAATATGTTTTCTAAATGGGGCTCGCATCATATTTATACCTCAATAAAGCAGAAAGTTATTCATGTTTAGTACATTGGTTTTCAACTTGTGGCTCTTTGGACCTTCCACACTAATTTCCCAAAAAGTAAAGAAGAACCGCCAACACAGAAACAATAACAAATGCAGGTTTGAGCAATTTTTCATTTTTTTTGATGGAATAATTGCAGCAAATTTCCCCAGAAGAATGACCCTAAAAAATTGTCTTATTCATCTTTTTTACACCCCTTTAGAAACCATGCACTTTCAGAATCAAAGATTAGCTTTAAAAGACAAAATTGTGTGACCAAACGGTAACGTTGACGTCAATTTCAAGAGCTCACATCGCAGACATTAAGTACACATAATTAAACTTTAGAGGAAATAAAACAAAGAAACAAAAAGTGCAAGATGTAAGAGGTATGTTAGTCAAACGTGTCAATTTTTGTCTCCATAAATTTGCACTTTTCTCCAGTGTTCAGTGAAAAATTGTTTTACTGCTCTTAAAATGTGAATGTGTTTAAATGTTTTAGCACATCTTTACCAGGTGAGGGGGTTAGTGATCTTAGTTCCGTTTATGATAATCTCTTTTGTCGTGCTCAATGTAAACAGGAAGAAGAATGTTCTCTGCCGACAACACAGGCATCATCAATGTGTGGAAAAGTCCAGTAAATAGCAGCAAACAACGCCAAAATCCATGCCAGCAGTGGTCGATAGAGATGGTATCAGAAACTGATTGTATCGTAAAAGATGATCCTGCACGGCGTAGATTCAATGAATTGAGGTTTAAGCGATTGTTCACACAGGAGCAAAGGCTTTGTGTTCTGTTTGGCTCTTTGCAGAAAATTGACGAGAGCGACCTCAGGGGCGTCTCCATCAACATGCTGCAGCTCCATCCGAATGGGCGGTGCTTGCTCATCCATGCCAAAGACAGCGTGATCAGGATGATGGATTTGAGGATGTAAGTGACCGAAGACCATCTGAGATCACAGAAGACATGCGGTCATGTCTTATTTAGGATATTTCTTTGACTTTTTAAATAATTTTCTGGCGTTTTTTAAATTATTATTTAAGCTTGGCTATAAAGAAGTACACCGGTGCAACAAACTACAGAGAGAGAATTTATAGCACTTTCACTCCGTGTGGGAATTTTATCTTCTCCGGTAGTGAGGATGGGATAGGATACGTCTGGAATACCGACACAGGTGACAATCCCTAGTAAAAAACAAAACCGTAAACTTATTGCACGTAATCTGCATTGTTCCCCTAATCACTGTACTGCGTTCCCAGGAGACCAGGTTGCCGTGTACTCAGAGCTCTGTTACCGCAGTGCTCTCCACGGCGTCTCCTTCCATCCGCATGAGAACATGGTGGCTTTCTGTGCATTCGGTCAGAGCCAGCCGGTGCACGTGTACCTGTACGACCAAAAAGGTTGGTGTTTGTGTCATGGAGAAACAATCTGTAAAATGACTTTGATTTTATTTCCACACTGTCCATAAACATTTTGTCATATTGCAACCTAAGGGTTTCCCCCAGTGTATTATAAGCCTGGCGGGCCACCAGGCTGTACTTGTGCCACCGCCAGGTTAAGCATTGCTTATTTATTTAAGTCTTTTTAAAATTTTTGCACTTTTTAAAGCTTTATAGTTGGTGTTCAGTTATTATTCTCCCAATTTTTCAAAAACACACAATAATCAAGTGATATTTTGAAATTTCCTGTCAACTTTAAACATTTGTCATCTCAAAAACACGGCGGGCCGCTGGATGAAGGACTGCTGAATGCCCCAACCACCGGGCTTAGCAAGTTTTCTGGGGGGAAACCTTGAACCTTTCACTACAGTGCATTTGATTAGCACATGGTGGCGAATAATTGTGAAGTGGAAGAAAAAGGATACATGTTGTGGCCAAAGCTAAAATGTTTTACTAATGAAAATCTGGAAGGCGTGGCTGCATTTGTTTTCAACCCTCTTCAGTCACAGCTGCAAGGACGTTTAGCTGAATTCACAAGTCAAGTCACTTAGACACTGAAATGTTTGCTCCTTCACAAAATAGGAGATTAGTTGATTGACAAGTACGTTTGATATTGTAAATGTGGCCTGGCCGCTTGACCTTTAATGACCTCTGGAAACACTTAAAATATTTTTAAAATAATAGAAGCACAAACGAACATTTTTGCTGCACAAAGCAGCACAAACGTTTGACTCCAGTTTTGTAAAATTTGAAGAAAGTTTAGGGGCGGAAGGGCTTCGCAGAACGTCTCTGTTTATTCCGTGATTAGAACACACAAAGGTGGGCACTATTTACTAATCAACTGATTTCTACAGACAATTGGTTGTCTTTGTATTTGATTAATCGCATCAAATAATAAAAATGCATTGCCATTTGTGGCTGTAAAGTGACAAAGCGTGCAGAGAGCTGGGAAGGACACTGTGAATAGTTGGAATCAGCTGCTCTATTGAGCTCAGATGAATAATTGCCATTCGTTGTGTCGACCCCGTCTTACAGTGTCCCAGCTGGAGACGCGCAACAATCTGGAATTGAGCAGATCAGCGTCTCTAGACACCAAACCCGTCCAAAACACTCCTGACTCCTTGGTGCTGCAGGACACACCGACTCCTTCCACCATGGACCAGTTTGGCCAGTTGGCCAGATTTGACCTGAAAATGCAGTGTGTTAAAGACCATCTGGATTCAGTTCTTGTAAGAAATTGTCGTTTCTAACAGAGACCCGAGTCTCGTTTAGACCTTCCAAATATCAATCATTGCTCACTATTATTAGTCGTGTCAGTAACATCTCCTATTTTCATGCCGCATGTAGGAACCATATCGAAGGACAGCAGCTGTTGGGCTCGGTGTCGATCAAGGTTGTAAATATGAAAATAACTTTACATATAGCAAATACCTGAATTAATAGCATCATATATAATTTTTTAAAAAATTTATATGCAGAGTATTTGTATCGTTTGACTATCTTTGCAGACAAAATGGGCACGACTCACGCAGGCAGGAGCTTTACGTCTGACGGTGGCACAGTGAGTTTTATATTAGTGTGCCTTAACCTTTATTTTGGAAACACATTTTTGCTGCCATTAGGTGGTTTAAATGCTAAAAAGAAAAAATAAATCGGATTTAGCTTTTGTCAAATATCTGTAGTGGGGAGATTTGTTTTCACTGATACTTAAAATGTATCTCATTTCCTGTAATTTGTACCTAAATAGCTTAGCTAATTTTTTTTTAAATAATAAAATGTACTTTAAAAACTAACTGTAATAGTTATTTTGCCATATAAATATACAAATGCACCTTAACACATTTAGATTGTAAAAAAGTTTCCTGTATGTCATTTGAGAGGATGAAACTCATATTATGCATTATAGATATTTATTACACATAAGGTGAAATATGTTAAACTTCCTTTTCTAATTTTGATGACGGCTTGCCGATAATGAAAACCCAAGATTTTGTGTCTCAGAAAACTATCTTTAATTAATAATCATCAAATTGACAACAAGTTAAATACTTGAAATGTTTCACTATGTGTAATAAATCCATAAACGTTTTACTTTTTGAGGGGAGAAACAGCAACATAGATGTTTTTAAGACATTCACATTTTTCTGAGTTGTATCTGTACGTCAAGGCAAACAGCTGCTATTGTGAAACACATTTCTTTGCTTCGCAAATCAACACCGCCTTTTTCTTTCCCCCCAGAAGGGATTAAATGCATCACTACCTCCTCCGTCTCTGCTGTCGCCCCACTCCAAGTTGCACCTCTCTGGTTCTTTGGCGGACCAGCTAAAACCCCAAGCAGTCCTGAGCACACAAAGCCGTGAGTGTCTTGCTCAGTTCACCAGCCGGTTTTGTCATCAAAAGCAGCATTACGGTTTAGCTCACAAGTAAGGCCCCTTTCACAAAGGACTCGAGCATTATTGTGACTTAAAAAAAAAAAAAAACCAGCAAGAACTTAGTAGTCTGCAGGGTCTGCGTGACAAGGAGAAATCTCCATGACTGCATGTTATTCCTGTTGGGAATAATGAATTCCCTGACAGTTTTGAGCTTGCACTAAACTTCCATGGCTTCAATATGTCAATATCTGATTTTATCGTTTAATCAAGAAGAAACAAAAAATGAAAAAAAAAAAAAAACCTGGGCGGCATACCGGCATGGTTTGGTCCTCAGGAGAATTTGTAGAAGGACTAGCCATTCTGGCCTGAAGCCAAAGTCACAACCTAATCACGTCAACACTAGGCTGGCATTGCTTTAATTTACTATAATGCTGTTGATGGCACAACATTGCATCCAGCAACTGCTCTGTCTGTTACCAAAACTATGTCACTGAGCTTTTGGATTAAATACCCCACTGTCCTCGCAGCAATAAGTACAACACTGCGATGGAAACCTGTCCACATAGAGATTGGTTTGCTCTGGATTCCCCGGCAGGATACAGAGCGACACACCTCCAAATCGCACGTATGCTAGTTGTCCAAAGTGATACCTGCGGTTGGTATGAATTACAGAACATCAGAGAAGAAAATCTGACCAGTATGAACCTCATTTACAGCTGAAATGAGGTTTTCCAGATTTGCAGTCATGTACCTAATCAACTTGGTTGATCTTAACACTCTGAGTAAAAGGGCCATTAACAACTTTTTGAGTTATGCCAGGTTCCAAAGTCACTTTCTTGTGTTTCCAGGAGGCATCAATCCCATCAGTCAGAGGACAAAAGCAGCCTCGTCTCTTAAACTACATACAGTAAGACTTTCTGAGGTTATTACTACCTTTCTGGTCAAGGGCTGTCAGGAAAAAAAAATGAAATGCAGTGACAAGTTTAATGTTTTTTTTTCTCTCCCATAGTCTCTCCCTGACCAAACCTCTTCAGGTTTTTATGATCCAGATTCTGCCCCTGTTCAACAAATAGTACGTTTTCACAGTAATACTGAACTCGCTCCCATCCCTCCATCTGTTTTTCTTCTATAACCCATTTCATCATCGGGATCTCTTCCTTAGGTCGTTTCCATCTATAACTACGAAGCGAATCGATCTGATGAACTGACCATCCGGCGCGGCGACGTCATCCAAGTACTGTACAAAGACAATGACACCTGGTGGTTCGGACGCCTGGTCAACGGGCTGCAAGGATATTTTCTTGCTTCTTACGTAATTGATCGAAGTAAGAGGCTGGCATTTTTGGGGGGGTATTATTATATTATGTAATGGAGTTTGCAGGTTTTGTTAAAAAAAAAGAAGTTTTTATTGTTGTTGTAGGTGAGTTTAGTGAGGACTCCACAGAGAGAGACCCAACTTCACTGGAAAAGCACATGGAGAGGTTCACTCCCACACGGGTAAGAAGCCAGGTTAATAAAACGAGCTGAATAGCGGATTTTGTCTCAACTGGAGAGGAGATTTTGTTCACGTATGTTATGGATGTTTTCTTTTCTCTACTGTATTAGTGTAGGCCTAAAGACAACATTTTAAAAAATCCCAGACGTTTAGATGGAATTTTAATCCCTTGTACATTCCCACTTCATGTTTTGTCTCCCACAAAGATTATTGGCGGCAAAATGTCAACAATCCTAAGAATATTTTAAGAGCAGACTGCGTTTCTCTTCACTTCTTCACTTTTACTGTCCTAAATGAACACAGTCTACTGAGACTTTGACCCCTGCGTTGTACTTCTGCCTATAAAACTTATCAGAGTTGCTTAAAGCAAAGAATTGATGTATGGTGCAACAATTGCCAACTTATTGCAGCCTAGATATATATAGAGTTGTTTAACAAATCTTGTTTGCATTTATTAGCTCAGTCCTGTAATAAATTTGGGTAGCTGTGTGGGTTTTTTGCTTTGTAAAACTGCATGATGACGGTACGTCTGTTGGGTTTCTTGTGGTAACTGATTGGTGTTTTGGTGTCTTTTCCTGTCCCTCTTAGTTACCTGTTTTTTACTTTTCCAAACTCACGTTTCAAGGTGTCTGCTGCTGTCAATTCTTCTGGGGAACTTCGGTTTCTCTCTGAGCCAACTTTTTCGGACACTGACCCTGAGCTGACCGATGCCAAGTAAGAGGCGTGCTTTGCTTAAAACCTCCTAAATTCACCAGGCTTGGCTTCTGAGCAATGCGCAGGCGTAGAAGCGGTGTTCTTTTTGGCGGATACACTGTGGAACACAAAAGGGAGTAAAGTCTGAGTGTTTCCTTTCAGAACTAGAAGAAGGAGGAAGGTGAAAAAGCCGGGAGTAGCTGCGACTCAGACCAATTTCTCAGAGGCGGCAGCGTCGGGTTCGGCAAGGAAGGCCATGCCGCCCTCCAGACCTCTACCAAAGAGGCCGACAGGCCAGTCCAACCGTGCCTTTCAGCCTGATTAATGAACTCATTAAAAACACCAGTCTGGCTTTTTTTCTTCACATTTGTATTTTTAAAGTATATTCAGAATGAATTTGTATTTTTGTTTCTTTTGTATACATTTAGAAATGCCATTTTCCTTGCTGCTTTATATATATATATATATATATATATATATATATATATATATATATATATATATATATATATAAACAAAAAATAAAAATTTTATATATGTGTAAATATATATTTATATATATATAT